>JAAEAF010009677.1:0-67506 GCA_011037195.1 Triatoma infestans
TTTTTGACATATATTTGATTGAAAGAAATTTCAGGAGCAATACTTTGATAACAGCCACAATATGTTAAGGAAATTTAACGAAATCACTAACTTAATGTTTTGGAAGAAATCTACAATCATATAATAAGGAATTTTTAAAAAGTGGTTGATTGACATTATTGTTAGAAATGCAGTATTTGTAAAAAAAAAAAAAAATATTAGTGATAATGTCACAGATTACAGAAAACAGAAGAGCTGTTGGGCACCCGAAACGTATTTTAACTGCTGTTTTTATTGAATGTATATTAATATTTAGATTTTACACATATCGTTTAGCTAGAAATATAAATATAGCTCCTTCAAGCTGCTCAACTATTCGATCCAGACTAAAAGAATATTATTATGTATCAAAATTTTCTATTATTTTGGCCGAACCTCAACGCATATAAAGATATAATAATTCTATGATTGATACGAAAATCTTCATAGTTATTCATATTAGATCAGATTATCAATTATATGTTGAAATTTTGTCTCATAATAGAACTTTCATTTTTCTTATTGCTAGAAAATTTTCTGATTTTTAGAAAAATAATTTTAAGCTTCTTGAATGGAATATTATTGTTTAAAAATTCGATCACTGTGAATAATGTTATCAAATCTAATCTAATAGGGAGGCACTGGGTCGGGGCGGATTTTTGCAAAAGGGGCACTGCCCCGGAAACGGGTAATTTTGTAGAGTAATATATTCTTATTTATTTTATTTTTCAATTTATTTTGCGTTTTTTGGCCTGGATTTGTGGCTTTCTTGTCAAGGGCAAAAAGCTCAATATAAAAAATAAAATAGGTATCCAAGTGAAATAGCGCCTGGGTTGGTTTATCAAAATAGCCTTCAGAATGCGCTAATGAGTGTGTATGAAGTGCATTTCTGTCAGACATATTGCAAAATTTTTATGTTTTAAAAAGTTCATTAATTGGTTGTAGAGAATGTAATAAGTAATGTATTCAGTGTTTCCCAGCATATATTTTTATTTTGTTAAAACATTATTAATACAAGAAAAAGGTGTGGAGTTATTTGAAGATACCTGTTATGCCATTTAGAGGTTAGAATTTTATTAGTAATTATTTCAACGATTAAAATTGATTTGGTTTGAAACATAAACTAAAAATAAAAAAAATTCTTGTCATGGAAACTCCAAATTTTTTGGTTTAGGACTAACCTATTATAAGCCAAATAAGTTTAAGGCATTATAATATATTGTTAAGATAACAGTAGGAAGTTATTGTTCAAATTGTCTCTAATTCTGAATGTTAGAAATAAGACAGTGGTAACAACGATTCTAGATAAAAATAGATAATTTAGTATTTTCTTTGGAGGTAGTTCAAAGTACAAGATGGTATTTGAGTTTTCATCAAAAAGGTATTTTCTTCTTTCATAACTTGCCCTATGGTATGGCATCTTCTTTCTATACAATAACATTCTTCTTAACTATATTTAATTGCTGTACACAGTATTTTTCTTATCCGCATCGTTAGACTGCAGACCCTTTTCGCATAGCTTTAGAACGTTTCAAGAATATTATTTTTGATCGTAATTTATTTTTTATGCTTATAGGTATTTCTGTTAAAATATATTTTTATAAATAGGATTTCTTACAATGACCCCTGATTATTAAATAATTAAAGGTCTTAACTGATTTTAATTTTTTTAAATCCTTTTTAGGCGGTTGAGGAATAAAAAAAATGGCAGTAAAAATTATGCTGCGCTATCTTTAATATTGCGTGTTTAATTCCGGAATAAATTCCATTTTTGTAAATATCATTTTTCTAAAGATTTCACATATTTATTAACATTTATATAATATACCAAAAACATAGAGATAATATTTGGCAATGAAATCTTACAAAAACGGTTTATTAGAAATTAACGTGCTACATTAGTAATAGAAAATTTTGTTACATAATAATATACTTTTAGTTTAAATCGAACAGTTGAGCAGATTGAAGGAGCTGTATTTATATTTTATTAACTATTAATATAAACACAAATTATCATGGCGCAGTCATAAATATAAACACATTAATGTAAACGCCAGTTTTATTAATGTCAAATGTGAATGAACTTGTTTTAAAAAGGGTCTTTGAAAGCTTTCTAAGCCACTTTATACACTTTAAAGGGCAAATGGGTGTTTGTGTTATGAATTTATATATAAAGTTCAGTTCTGCTTCATTTCATGGTATTTTGGACCACAAAAAAAAGAATCACTTAAAGCATTTTTTTTTATTTATAAATAACTTGCTTGTTCCAAAGTTGAGCTGATAGATAATCTATCAGTGTTTTAAAAATACTAATTTGACAGTATTTTCTGTTCTTTTGGATCATTTATCGTATACAGTATGATAATGAATTCATTTTCTTGGATAAGAGAGTTTGCCATGAACAAAAGCAATAATGTTTACGGTATTTATTCAAGATAGTTGAAATGTGGTCTAGATTTCTCTATGCTTTGGTTTAGTTGAGAAGATTTTTCAGAATTGGTTTGTAATATCATATATATTCGCAGTTATTAGAGGAGACAAAAAATTGGGGACAATTGAGCCTTCTCGTTTGATTTCACATAAATAGTTGCTGAGTTTTGCCATTCTTTGCTGTTGGTTTAGAACGTATTTGAATAATAACTTTTAATGCATCAGGAATAATTGATTAAAAAAAGAAAATAAAGAAGTCGTTATGATTAAATATTAAATTTCTTTAATAGATTCTCATTTTGAGGCAAATCATTTTACATTTTCTTAATGCTGCAAGAGGAATTGTTGCTTTCGTATCAGGTTTGTCATAGAAAATACATGTTGAAAAAAAGTTGCTTTCAGAAATTAGAAAATAATCTGTGAATATTTCGGTTAGGTCCATGAGGACTCGACATGTCGACATGATAATAGGGTTTTGGTCAAATTCGGAAAGTACCACTTTATAGAATGAATTTTTCATTTTTTATGATTTTTCTCGAAAACGGCCCCATTTTTTTCTTTAAATTTTATAAACATATTACAAACGTCATAGATATATATCATCTTTATTTGAAGCATTTTTTGTTTTTCAAGAAAATTTATTTTAAGTGTTGGGGAATGACATTAGGCCTTCTTCTAAAGTGCCATTTTAATTAAATACATGATTCTCAACACCTACTTAATATTAATATGAATTAAATGTGTTGCAAAATTCCGAGATTAAAGAAAAATCTGTGGATCACAAAGGCGATTTTATTGAACATTTTTTGTATAATATATTATCAACAAGAAATTTGTCATTAATATTTATGTAAATTGAACCAGGAAAATGTCCTGCGAGTGTTTCACATGAGATTTTTACACTTAAGAGTCCAGAGAACAAACACGTGATGACGCAGACTCCAGCGAGAAAAAGCAAAAAAAGCTTTGGTGACCTTTAAATTTAATTAAAGAAAATACTTTCTTGCAATAAATGAATAATATTTTCCTTTCCGTTGCTAATATGATTTATTTTCTAACTTGTTATCTGTAAGCTCTACACTACATTCTTCATATGTTAATCTAATCGGATTCTAAGAATTTGCTATACTCTCTCTTAACTTATAATAATAAATTGATAGACATTCTAACAAGGGGTAAAAGTTACTGAACTATAAAATTTAAAAGTTTAAATTAGAAAGATTTATAAGACATATATAGTCACCACTAATTGTATGTAGGCTGTTCTCACAGTTTAGGTAATAATAAACTTTAAAAATAATAAATTCATATTTTTTCTCTTATTTCAGAACTTGTAAGGGTGCAGTCATGGCGGAGACCAGCGAAGCAGAGCACCCGCCACAAACTAATGGGCTACCTGAAGAAAATGAAGAAGATGATAAGTCAAAGATGAGGCCAGCAGATATTGATGCTGTAAGTACATTTTATATCAAAGTCGATTAATATATTGTAAGAAAAAAGCTCAGAAAATTATGGCCCTCAAGATTTTTTTCTTATCTTCAGAGTAATGTTGAAGTGAAAGTTTAAAACCTACAAGTTTTCTTTTTATATAATATAGGGTGTCACATACTCGAGGTCCACAGCTTAAGGACGTATTATTGAAGTCATTTTGATACAAAAATATCTAATAAACATTGGTCCGAATATGCTTCCTAACTGAAATACGTTATTGATAGGTGGACAATTGAAATGAATAAAAAAAATTTGTTTTTAAACAGAACTTTATTGAATAAGCTTTTACAAATTCTGTTCAAAATGATCTCTTCCAGCTGCTATACAAAGTCTCCCTGCGTACGAGTGATCTAATAGTTCGCTGTAAGATGTCAAGAGAATTTCTTATGTTCCCTGCAGCATTCATAATTCTGGTAATGAGTTGATCTCTACCTTTAAATTGTTCTACATACTCAAAAGACTTCATATGTCCACAAAGAAAATAATCGAGAGTTGTTAGATTCAAGTGACCTCGGTGACAAAGGAACTAACCAGCTCTTTCGATCCAACGATTGCAATACAAAATATTAAAAAAATAAAGTTACCCTCCTATCCAAATGAGTTGATGCGCCGTCTTGCTGAATCCAGTCTTAACTCTGTATGGAACATTTTCCGTAAGAAGGGGCAGTTTTCTTGTAAAAAGCGATGATAATAATCACCTGATAAACGATTCTCCATTACAAAAGTTGGTCGTTAATAAAAACGTTTACTGAAAATCCTCTGAAAATTTGTTTTGTAGGTTCGTGAGGGTTTTCATTGGACTAGTAATGTGGAGTCCGGCAATTATTAATACCATCTCTTACGGAGGGATCCTTGTCAGTAAGTAAAATTTATTGAAGTACATGTTGACGGTTAGTGGACCAACGACAGAACTCAATCCGCGTCTCGAAATCTTATGGTAACAAAGCCTGGACTCTTTGGAGATGATGGGTATAAGCCAAAATAACGTAATCTCCATAACTTGATTCGTTTAACACCTGTACTTAGAATTCCTAGCTTCCTCTTGATAAACACCGCCTCGGTCACGTTCAGCTTAACTTTAGGAAACGATCCTATTTCTCTTAAACATCGGTGATCTACCGAATACATTGCGATTAAGAAATCGCCTATGATATTCTGCAACTGCTCGCCTTTCATATTCTTAACAAAACCTATATATGTGAATATTGGGTATTCTTCAATTGAAAAGTAAAATCAATTTATTTAACTAACAACTTAGTAAATCAACTGCAAACTGACTTAAATAATTTAAAACAAAAAAGTGACACTTGAAAACATTTGAAAGCAACTGAACAACTGAAAATTGAAGACACATTAATGGAATTTTGATCCTTCAATAATAATAAAGTTCTGTTTAAAAACAAATTTTTAAAATTATTTCAGCTGTCTTCCTTTCAATGGCTGTACTTCAGTTAGTAAGCGTTATCGCAAAATGACTTTAATAGTGCGTCATTAAGTTGTGGACCTCGAGTCATGAGACACTCTGTGTATAAATGTGAGGTATTGCGTATATTACTACCGCCCCAGAAGTGGAGATGGATCACCAAAGTTTGGTGTCAAGCTCACCAATGTCATTATCGGCGCATCAATGGTCCACGCTGGTTCCAAAAGTTTTCTGTCAGCTAATAAAGGACTGACGAGACGAACTTTCAGTCGATCTGGCAGTATATCTAAGATAAACCGTCTATTTTGAATTGATGGAGCGTTTTGATGCGGAAAGAGACTTTTTATGTGGAGACAAATCCGAGATGCACCATTCAGAGTTTGACAGATAGTAGTTAGTGAAGTGGCAACATCTATAGTCGAAAAAAATTCAAAAATACTCATTCCGCTAAAAGAGACGCGCATTTTGAGACTTTGATGCCAATATTTCTAGAGATGAGATGACCCAATTTTTCAGAGGCAAATATAACTCACATTAAAAGGGCTTCGCCTTAAACGATCTCTTAAAGAAATCCAGCAAACATTTTTTACATTTTTCCAAATTAGGTTAAACGCTTCTAAACTGGTATTCCCCTTTCCAAATTCACACTGGAGAGGTGGTTTAATAACATATCAAAAGGAAAAAATACACAAATATGCTAACCACCTTTTGATTTTATATAGCTCTCAAGCAGTGTCCGTAGCAATAACTTGTATCGGTAGATGTCATGTATCTAACAGATCTGTCAAAATTGACTTGTGTCCCAGAAGACTTGATGCGTATGATTCGCGCTGAAGTAATGGATGAATGGTTATTATGTGGAAAACCGTTATGTTTAAGGGGAACATCCTGAAACTTTTTTTGTTTAAATTTCATCTGTTATGAATAAGCAATTCCTGATAATTAAATGTGAGCATTTTCTAAGCCCCTCGTAAATGAAAAAATTACTAAACTATGTAGGCCCAACTTTTTTAATTTATTAGTATTACTGAAGAGTTTTTGAAGAAAGCAATCCTAAGTATAAAACTGGGTTAAAGCTAAGTTACGGTTGACCAGTCACATCTTCCTTTTGTTAAAATAAATATCGAACCTGTATTTTTATTATTGTAAGCAAACTACGTGTTACTTAGTTATTGCTATGGGCTAGAATTAGAATAAAGAGTTCAAAAAGCCAGAAAGTAATTCGTACTTGTATATATCCCACTGTTGAATAAAAATACTCTATGCAATATGTACGCCCAGTGCAAAAGATGTTAAAAAAAAACTCATGTAGTAATATATATAAATTGAATAGGACAATTCTCAGACAGTTTATTTTTAAGAAGTAAAAAGATATAATACATAAGACTGGAATTATGCGCAAGTTAAACGTGCAAGAATGCACTGATGCATCTATTGAAAGTGCAGTGATGAAATGGTGAATGCCAAGTGAAAGAGGATGATGGAAGATATATAATAGTAACTTTATATGGTAAGGACAAGTACTATCAGTCTACAACGCATTTTATTTGTTCTTATTTAATTTTTTGGAAAATATTCAGTTACTTTTAAAATAATATTGATATCTATAGAATAAACCTGGCATTATTTAATCGAATGAGCCTCGAATGAACAAAATAAAAATTGATTATTTGAAATATAGTAATTATAAGGTTTAATTTGCTAAGTGATGCCATTGAACGTCAGTAGAATTATATTGTTGTCACTGTAATAAGTGTGTCATTATGGATTTACTGTGAATTATTGTTTATTTTTTCTTAAATGTAAGAATCAGGGAAAATATTCGATTGATGTTTCTGTATATTTCCGTTTAAATTCCGTTATTGTTAAGCAAGATTTTTGTACGTTTATTCTTTAAATGATTATTTAGAATTAAAATAATCCTTAAGATTGTTTTCTTTGATGGTTCTCCAAATTTTAGATTACTTAACAAATTTTTCAGTTTAATCAAAAGATATTTTTAAAATATAGATTGACTGACTAATATCTGAACTAATAGATGAACTATTCGCCGGAATTGTGTTCAATTTGTGACCAGAAGGAAAACAAGTAGGAAAAATATTAATTTCTTAAAATAGTTATTTTCTTGGTTACTGTAGAAAAACTAAATTCATTTATAGCTTTCATTAGGATATTTCATTAGCAGTGATTTTATTGAAATTCTTTTATTTAGTTATTATTAATTTTATTTAACATTCATTTTCAGGATGTGCGTGAAATGGAAAGAAGAAAGAGGGTTGAAATGATAATGAGCTCGAGGCTATTTCGAGAAGAACTCGAGAGGATCATCGAGTCACAAATGAAAGAAGGTGGTGGCCCAGCTGGTCTTATACAACAAATCCAAGATATGGTTGGAGCCGGAAGATTGCATTCAGGAGCAATGTTTAAAAGTAAGTCTTGTGTAATTTTTTTTAGTAAGAGTTAATGAAACAAGCTATCCAATGATGATTAGTTGGAGATAAATAAAATATATTCCCCTACAGAATGGAGTTAATATGTATTTTGATATTATATGTTCAACAGTAGGAGATTACATAAAATCATTTTATATTTCTCAGATTCAAATTGTGTCGTGCCAATAAACGATATAAGAGGTGTTGAAAGTATGGGCTATGCAAAAGGTGAGAAAATCCTCAGATGTAAACTTGCTTCAGTGTTCCGATTAATGGATTTATACGGTTGGACACATGGCATAAACAACAACATAACTGTTAGTATCTTTATATTTATTTTATATAAAATTTTGTTTTAGAAAACAAACTTTGCACTACAATAACAAGACAAAATATCTTTGCTAGTAATTAATGTATGGTTTACATTATATGAAAGATGTTCGCAAGTTTGCTTAAAGTTTGAGCAATGAAGCAGACAAGTTCTACTTGAAAGCACACGATATCTTCTGTAACCATGTTACATTTGGAGATTAAAATCCACAGTTCATTGCTTCCCCTAGAAATGATATGGTTCATGAATTATACGTTAGCATCGTACTCCTTAATAATACACAAACCCCAACTAACATTCAAGCTTATTATATATACAAGGCATATTGTGTGCTAAAGAGTACGTGTATATATATATATATATATATATGAATTAATATTTTAACTAATGCTGGCATGCCAATTTCTTTTTGCACAATTTTATTCTCTTACTTTTTCCTGATATTATACATGTTACGAACAAAAAAATATTTCATGTTCCTACTCTAGTGAGTGGGATGAAATAATATAATGATATAGTTAACAAATAACTAAACAATCTGAAATTTTGTAAAGGATCTTATTCGATTCTTTAAATCGATTCATCATTAATTGATCAAATTCGAGCAGAAAGCCAGGAAAGATTTTCAGCAGTTAATTTTCTAGGCGATTTTTTGAGAGACCAACCTTAAAAGGGAGATCTCTTTCAATTTAGTTCTATTTTTCCAGATAATTTTTTTTTAGAACTGACTCTGGTGCCTCGGACAATTTTATAAAATAAAATATCACTGCAAAATGATTCATTCGTTAACTGCCCATAATTTATCGCAAAGTCATTATGGTTCGTTCGAAAAGCAAGCTCTACCGGCTATTATTTTATTAGATAAAAAAGAAAACCCTATAATAAACGGGTTTTTACAAGTTATTTCATTATCAAGTATGTTGGGTTAGATAGGAAGAGAACAACCCTTTCTATACATATATCCAAAGTATCAACATTTACGCCGAGTCATCAGGTCCAGAAAAATTGATTGAATTTTTCATAGGAAACAAATAGAATAATCAGAGATATATTTCCGTAGTCTCTTTAATCGGAATTTTTAAATTGCTTCGGAAATTAGTGTTCGTAAACTTTTAAATAAATGGTTTTGTCACATGATTTTCATGTTAAGAATGATACAAAATTATTACCAGAAAAATGTAGAAACTCCGCCCAATTCCCCTTTCCTTTCTTCCTTAAATTGCTTTTGTCCTAAACCCATCTGTTTTAGCTCATTTGGCAAATTATTTTTATTGCTTTCGGTAAGAATATAAAACAGCAGTTAGAATCACCACACATCCTTATTAGGCATAAATTATAAAAAACATTGAAATATCAGTAAAAATGGGGAAAACAAAATCATATAGATCATTATAAAAATTAGAAGTTTAAAATATTAAATTAAAATTGAAAAAAAAAAACCTTTATAAATACTTTTGAGTTTAATAATTAATTATAATACCAATTCACATTGAATAGCAAATGTATGACTCATAGAGACACTAAAATGAAGTACGTGCCATAGATGCAATGGGCGTACTTTCAATGCATAAAAACTGTATTTTAATACTTATCGTCTTCGCCTCCTTGAAACAGTCGTTTTGTCTACTTATGTTTATCTCATCCTTATAATTAGCTACCTTTCATTTACTAATGTATAAATAATATGATTGTAGTTTATTTAATTTTTTTATGTGTAAATATATCTCGGGTTTGTTTAAAGTTACTATTCACAAACATTAATTATAATTTAAGTGACATAATTTTTCGCCCAAAACAACAGAGCGTCAGTAGAGGTTGAATTTAGGGCAATTAAAAATATTATTTAGTTAAATAAAGGTCGTGTATCATGGAAGCTGCTTGAATAATTCGTTTAATTATGTGTTTTGTTTTTATCAATAAAAATTGGAAACGTTCATTATCTTCTTTTTGTATTCATATTTTAAGGAATATAACCTTTGTTCCCCATTTCGCTACAACATTTATTTTTGCTGGAGCTTTAGTTTATCGAATGGAAAATTAAATTAAATGTACAACATACTTCATTTCACCCTCAGATGGACCAATTAGCCTCTAGTGTTCCTTGCTTAGGTGCTGTATGTAACGTAGGAATCAACATTGACCAGCAAACACGAATAAAATTCCAAGAACGCGACAACTTTTTAGTATGACTCAAACTGATGACCTGGCCAGTACTTTATAATGATGTGCCCTGAACTTCACTGCTGAAATCATTCTGGTCTTATTGATCTTGGGGATCATCTAAGCATTCTAATTTCTATCTTCGAATTATGGTCCATGTTACTTCCCCAGCAGAACAATCCATAATAATTTAATAATTCATATATCTCCTCAGGACACATTTTTCTCTGACTAGCTGTTCCCAATCCATTTTAATGCATTTACAGTTCACCTTTGTCTTTTCGTGGGAATCTCTCCCTTTGACGCGTTGGCAGCGCTCATTCCTCGGCAGTAGAAGTCAGTAATTAAATAATTTATAAAGCTGCCATTGGGTGACAATTCTCATCATACCTCCTTTTCCACCATTATGTGCTTTTGTAGAATATTTGCTCGTGCTGTTGTAAATAAATAACCTTGGGCTGAAATCTCGACGTCTCCTTCGTCCTTGAGAAAAGACATCTTCTTGATCTGGCGTAATATATTCCCACGACCATTCAGTGCGGCAACAATGTATAGAACGAAAACCCATAAATCGATCAATTTTCATTAAATTCCCTTTTTCATCGGAGAAATGAACAAATAAGCTCGCAAACTGTAACTTTTTTTTTTTTACGTGTTCTCAGTGCTTGAAGGGAACTAAATAGCATTTTGGACTTTTAATTTTTACTTACGAAGAATGTGGACAGTATTATAGTACAGTTCTTACCGTCTATAAACATTATCAAGCCATTCAGATATTAATGGTCTCTTTCTTTTATAGGCACGACTTAATCAAGAGGAAGAACATTTCTTAATAAATCCATATGGTATGATGTTCCATGAAGTTACAGCGTCCTCTCTAGTGAAAGTTGATATGCAAGGCAATATTGTAGAGAGTGGTACTACCAACTTCGGAGTAAATACTGCTGGATTTCAATTACATGCTGCTGTTCACTCAGCCAGACCAGATATCAAATGTATTATACATATACATACACCATCCGTACTTGCTGTAAGTAATAGTTCAATGTTCTATTCGTACAATTTTTGAAAAATTAGTGTCGGGGATTAGATTTTTTCAAAAAATTATAACGTCATTTGTCATTTATTATTAAATGTGATTATTATTATTACTTTTGTTATTATTAAATGATTGTTTTGTTTTTTAGGTTTCTTCATTAAAATGTGGATTACTTCCAGTATGTCAAGAAACAGCGGTAATTGGAGAAATAAGCCAGCATCCCTATCTTGGGCCTATTTCTGAACCAGAAGAAAAGGATAAAATTGCTCGTAATCTTGGTCCTATCAATAAGGTGTTTATTTGGTTTTTCTTTTCAAAACTTTCTTGCAAAAATCGTAATATTTGCAAGGGCAAATTGAAAATGATATATAGATTAGATTTGTGAATCACCCTAAGACACCAAGATCCTCAGTATCTTTTTTGGCATCCTTTTTTTTTTTCTTTCTTTTTTTTTTTTTTCAGAAACTGGAAAATAAACCTTCATATTTACGTTAGTTTTCTTCTCACCCCCCAAACAAGCCCTTCACTCTGAACAATTGGAGCAGTGATTTTAGTTTTCCCTAAAATTTCAGCAGCCCTTGTAGGGATAGCTATTAGCTCTGCTCGAAAAAATGTGGATAGCTTACCGGCATATTAATCTTATATTTATTATCACAGTAAGGAAGCTAGATTAGCTCAGAGGTAGCCTCTGGCCTAGATTTTCCCGCCCAAACTCACTGCCCGGAGGCCTGCAGTGCACTGAGGGGGCTCCAGGCGGCCAATGACCTCAGATGTTGACGCATCTTCCTTTAAAAAAAAAATAAATACCACTAGTACTGGCATCCAGTTCTCTTTTTTAGAGCAATTTTACTCTAAATAAAGGTTCCTTGTAGGGGAACTCCAATCTTCCAACTTCTTCTGATCTGGGTTTTTATTAAAAGTAAGCTTTCCTCTAAAATTCCTTTAAAAATGTTTGTTGTTACTTCCCTAATATTAGATTAATAACTGAAGAAAATTGAATAAAGAAAACCAATTATAAATTGCATTCAGGTTTTTAATCTTCTCTCTTCTAAGAACCGTTATTATAAATTTAGGTAATGTTCCTGACGAACTATGGTGCCGTATGTTGTGGTGAAACTGTTGAAGAAGCTTTTTTCAATGTGTATAACACTGTGTTGGCATGTGAAACACAGGTAAGCATAAAGAGAATTGATTTTTTCTAATTCCGAGATTTCCAGAATATTGTAATGATACACTGTTATTTTATATAAAAGTTGTAAACATTTATTTAATACTATTTTAGGTGAAGTTGATGCCACTTGGTGTTGATAATCTTTTACTGTTGAGTGAAGAAAGTAGAAAACAGATGTACGATGCTGCAAGGAAGGCACCAGATGGTATAGCAGTACAACAACCTGCTTCGGGACAGTTTCCTACAGTACTTGATAAAAAGGAAAAAAGGTGGAGAATTGGAGGAATGGAATTTGAAGCTCTAATGAGGATGCTGGATAACGCTGTTGGTATTTTGTTCATTCGAAAATAGTTGTTATCAATTTGGAACTACTCAACATAGTTTTATATTTTCTAGTTAAACATTATTTTTGATTGTCAATTTTTCTTTCAGGGTTTTAGAACTGGTTACCTCTACAGAACACCATTGGTGAAAGGTGAGCCACCAAGGCCTAGAAATGATGTAGAAGTTCCACCAGCTGTATCTTCTCTCGGTTATCTTCTTGAAGAAGAAGAAATGTATAAGCAAGGGTATGTTGCATTTTTTTAAAGATATATTGAACATTATTGGTAAGTTTCAAAAGCAGGTAAATGTGATTACTACTCCTGCCTCGTGTTAATTTCGTTTCTATTAATAAGATAAAACTCAATGACCCACATTCTCCGAGGCCTAAAAGGATTTGTTTTAAGAAAATAATGTTTAAAATAAATTTTGAGTAATTGAAGCAGATCTCCGGTTAATCAAGATTGTCACAAGAGAAATTGTACTCCTTTAATTCATGTTGAAGGAATGCGATCGATCATTCTTCTGCAATATGAAGCTAATTGCAGTGACACTTTCATACACGTAATACATGCATGCAGCAGCCCCAGTTTACTCTACCAATTGAACACGCTATTTTAATGTCAATCTTTAAATACAGTCGTGTTTTGAAAATAAATATAACTTTCATGAATATTTTGAAGCAATCTTTTCATATTTTTCCTTAGATGATATTGCGATTGTGTTAAACTTTTGAAATGATTTTTGCCTGGAAAAAAATTCAATTTTTGAGATCTCTTTGGTCATGGAAAAGGATCTGTCTTCAGAATAATTAAAAACATTGGATTAAGGACAAAAATAAGCCAACCGGGAAATATCACGAGGATTCTTGGTTTATTTTATTTTTTTATATATTTAATTTTTATTTGAGAAATTTACTTTTAGAGTGTTTCCAGAAAGCATTAGTTTAATTTCATCAAAGTGGTACTTCCGTAGGTCGCATTAAGAAATTTTAATTAAAAAATAAAATTCAATCTTTCAATTTTATTTAAAACGTAAAAGGCGTATAGCATTTTAAATGTAATTACTTTTCCCATATATATTGAAGGGATTTGAAGGAAAAGTAGGGTGAAACATGCAGCTTTCTCTCTCACCCTTTCCCAACTTTGGTGATACATTTTTTCATATTAGGTTTTTGCATCAAAATAATTGTACTCGATTTAATCAAAATGGAAGAATATACTGAAAGGACATTTTAGAAAGATTAGGAGCTGTGTTGTGGTGTAGTTCCGTTAATGCTGTAAAATTTTTAGGAGTTTTCTGCTCAAGTGACGCTACTAGCATCTCTTGTTCAATGTATTGCTATTTGGTATTTTATTCGTCGTAGCATACATATTCCTTTTGTTCCTGACCGGTTTCGGATTTTCATCCATCGTCAGAGCAAGTTCGTGTAGAGAGTTCACGTCAACGCAATGTTTCTGTTACACTCGCACATGTTGGTATGTATATGGGAGGTTATAAGGTTATTTTACTATGTGTGTGTGTTTAATGACAAATGGAATTATTATAAATTATGATTATACGTTGTAGTGGCATTTATTAAGGTATTTTTTAATAGGGTACGATAGGTAATTTCAAAAGTATATAATGCAATTAATCTGTATTTTTCTGTATTAATCTGGAAGAAGAGAATTTGGTTCCACAGGCTAGAATTTTATAAGAGGTGCATATGCATATTTTTTTGGTGTGTGTGTGTTTGTGTGAACGTTTTATATATATAAGTGTGTCAGTGTTTGGACATATTATAACCACAAATTCCAATCCTTCAAAACATGAGGCGCATGCATCATGCATTTTTGTTTGTTTTATATATATAAATAGGTCTTTTATATTAGGTGATGGTGTGTTTGTAACACAGTTATGTGTGGGGAATGACTAAAGAGTGTGTCTGAGTTATAGTTTATTTGGTCATTCATTACGCTTTTGTGGCTGGTCTTGTGTGATATATGGGTAGTCTTTATGAAATTTACTAATGTCAATTTAGTTTAGTAAATTTAGTAGTAGTAGACTGTATCAAATTTAGTTAGTAAAGATACTGACTGCTTGAATAGGACTGTCCAGAAATAAAAGATTTATAATAAAATTTGATCTGAAATGTTTAGCGTTTAGCCTTACTTTAATGGATGGAAAATAACGTTTAGTAATTTGTCCTTTCTCGCTATTTCCACATAATTCTTCCCACAATTGCAGACTTTCTTTTTCCAAAGCGTACTTTAAAAATGAAGCATGATACCCGGCATAAACAGGGGAAGAGAAAGGTCGTGTACAGCTTCTTTTGCTAATTCATTTCCCTCAGTGCCTATATGAGCCTTGATTTTAGCCAAATTTACAGTTTTACCTTTAAGAGCAATTTCATTTATTTATAAATATAATACTTCATTCGTTTAATTTGAAGTACGAGTAGTAATTGAAAATTTCAATTTTTATTGTGTTCATTAGAACAAATAGGTTTCGAAATGTAGAAAATTTACGCCTGAATCCAGCCTGGTTCTCATTTAATAAGTTGCCACACAATTTTAGCTCCAAACGTCGAAGAAGAAGTTCAGAGAACATTTTTGCTACCAAATCAATACAAGAGATACCCATGTAATTAGAGATGTTATCAACATCTCGGGGGAAACTAATTGATCTTCTAATAGAATGCATTATATCTCATCAAATAAATAATTAAAAAATTACGAGCCTTTCCTTTAAAATTTCAGGTTCATTTTTAGGAAACTCATACTTTACCCTAACAAATCCTGATGCTTTATTTTTTAAACTGCTGACTACATACGAACATATTAGGCGCAATTCTTAATGATGTTTATAGAAGAAAACCTTATTTAAAAAAAAAACGGGTGAATCATCCATAACTCGTTCCAATTGCAATTCTCACGGATATGATTGGATTTTTTATTTTTAGGAAGTTAAAATTTTTACTAAATGTTTCTTCACACATTATCCTAAATTGGCATTTTCCTAATTTGGCAAAAGATAAGCCTAAAGTAGCACCCCTCCAAACCCTCTAAAATGAATTTTTCCGTAATAATGTTTACAAGTGGTTTATTTTTATATAAGTAGTTCTTGTACAAAGTTCAGTGACAGCGCGCTGGACTTCCGTGCGGAGGTCCAGAGTTCTAGTCCAACAGTGTTGCCCTTCATAGTACCCTCTACACTTTATTGCACGAGTCGCCTATGACAGTATTTCATTTGTGTGTTTGATACCCATTATAGGGCGCATAAAGAATGGGCTTGACTTTTGAAAAATACTAATTAAGGAAGGACAACAAAAATGTTACTTGTGCAGTAGTGATTGATAAGACGTTTTTTAAATCTGAAAATAACTTGTTGATTATTTGTACCTGTTAATGGAATATCTCATTTTGTAGGATAATAGCCACTAACCCGGTAGTGCGGAAGAAGATAATCTGTCTACAAAGCAATAGTCTATAACTTAGAATCCACGAATATGTAGCCCTTTTTATAATGCACTAAGACGTAACTTGAAGTGAATGTTTGCACAATTAAGTGAAATTTGTTGTTTCCTATGTCTGTTTCTAATTTTACTTAATTTGTATTATTTTATCTTAATATTTAGTGCAATTTTTTCTATAGTAACGTGCTTCTTTCTTGTTTATAACCGTTTTCGGATTCTCATAAGTGATCAAAGTAGGGTTCACCAAGTTCACGTAGCCAAATTTCCGTCATACATCACGCTATTGATTGTATGCATACGTTTTGGTTAGCATTTTACAGGTGAATAGTACTGAAAAAAAGGATAAGTGAAAATTATAATTTGAAATTAAATTTTGGTGTGTAATAAATTCATTTATATGAATTCCTCCTTCCCAGAAAAATTCATTGATAATTATTTTATTAATTTTAGTTATGAGCTTTAATTTTTAATATATATTTCTAAAAATCGTGCTTACGGGATCTCTAAAGTATTTCCTATAAAAATATAATTTCGAAATTTAATGCAATTGCAGTGCAACCTCGTACAGCAGTAAGATAAAAAATTAGTAATAGAAATAATCAATAGTAGTACGAAAACTCAAATAGTCAAGTAACTCAATAGTAATTAGTTAATTAATCTTATTTCAGAAATTGGAAGAAGGGATTTTACAACAAGAATGATCGTACTAAATGGTTGAATTCACCAAATGTTTATCAGAAGGTAGAGATACTGGAAACTGGAACTCCAGATCCAAAGAAGATAACGAAGGTAGAGGTTATGACATTCAACAATAACAACTAAACATTGAAATTATTTTTTGAATTTTTAAATTTTATTTTACATATCTATTTCAATGTCAAATTCGGTAAATGTTTTATTATTATAAATATTACTGCCTACATATATATATATATATATATACATTTTATAAGATAAATATTCAAACATCACACTCGGATGATTATTTTTTTTATACATTCTGTAACAAACGTGTTTAATATGAATTGTTCCTCGCCTCCAAATAATGCATTGATAATTATTCTATTAGGTAAAATTAAAAGCTTTAAGAAGTTTCTGTTTTATTCATTTTTTTTTAATTGCTTCGATTACTTGCATTAACGGTGATATGGACAACGGGGATCTGATTTTTTTATTATAATATTTTTCGGGACTCATTTAATCTTTATGAATTTTTTTTTTATAGATACTACTTTTTTTACTTCGTTAAGATCTCTATATTGCACTGATTTAAAGATCTACACTCAAAATCTGTTTCATTTTGTATGTTTAATTAGAGGTAATTTTGGTATTTGAGATAGAGAGGTGCTTTTAAACGAAATTAATTCTAAATAATATATGAAATTAGGTAAACTAGACTACCAGGTAACAACATAGATATATAATTAGCAATATTTTTTCCGTAGCATTTGTTTAGATCTTAAAAATCTCTTACATTATTAAAACTTTTTTTTAGAAAACCACACTCGTTAATAATCATAATTTAAAGGTGGATTTGAAGGCTCATACAGTTTGCACAAACGATACAATTATTTATATACAAATATCCAAAGGACATAGCCGCGAATCGGTTTAAATTTTCAGTTTAAGTTGCAAAATACAACGAGAAGCTAATCAAAAACAAATATCATATCTCGGAATTTGTTATTTTAATTATAACAAAAATTTTAAAAGCGCTTACAAAGACTTTTTTCAAAATTAATGGGTAAAAATTAAATTTGTCATCATATGAGACCTCCGCCTAGAGAGAATCATTTCTGACATTTTCTTTGAATATGTTGACAATGAAAACAGTTGTGTAAGGGTCAAGTTTGTTGATTATTTTATAATAATAATCAAAGGAAAAGGAAGATTTTGTCAGCACGTGGCGTGCTGGCAGAACGTTGGATTTGAACTTAACCAATATTCTAGGATTAACAATCTTTTCCAGCAATGAGATAGTTTTTAAAAAGATTTAGTTAACTGCCACTGGTTTGTATGCATAATTAGGTCGCGCCAATCTCATAGCAATAACTGACAGAATTGTCTTTGATTAATCCCAAATCGTTTGACTTGCGCCAAGTCCAAATGTTCATATACAACGATTTATCGATTGTGCAAAACATTTGCGCCGATTGTATGAGCTTTTGTAAACCCGCTCAAAAAGAGATCTAGTCTTGGGATTTGCCATTAATTAAAAAAAAAAATCATCTCATTTACTGTTTTTTAAATAAACGATTAAAGATACATAATATGGTAAATTTATATTTGCTCATTTTAATGGGGCTTTCATGTGTGTTTCTCTATATTCCTTCAAGTAGAGCCTTTATTATCATTTCCTAACTAATGTACAAAAAAAATTAAGCACAAAACTTGTTATTGTCTATTGTGCAATATAGATTTTATTTGTTAAACAAAAGCATTCCGTAAAATGTTCAAAAATTAAATAAATAAACTATAAATGTTATAATGAAATCTTATATTGATATTTTAGATGTTAGGTTTAAAGAAATAAAAATTATTCGATATATCCAATGTTATTTGCATGCAATATTTTCAAAAATGGCATGCTTTGTTAGCAACATTATATCTATTAAAAATATTTATAATTGTAATCTTTGTGTGAGCAATAAAATTTTTAAAGCTTCCAGGGTTTAATTGAGTGTTTTCCTTTTTTAAAATTAAAAAAGTTAACAGCCAAGTTATTTCTTTGAGTTAGTGTGAATAAATAATCGAATTATTAGGCTTGGATATTCCTAATCATTATTTTTAGCCTTTTTTGCCCCTCTGTTCGAGTGTTTAAATTTTAATGCCATTTATTTTATTTAAGATTATTTTTTGTGTAATTTCAGTGTTGCATGATTATTTTTTTTATCAATATTATTTTATTATTTTCCGATCGTACATCTTTCAAATTCCATATTTCCGCCGACACCATTCACTATGTGTTAATTATGTACTTGTAATTAACGATAAAATTGACAATTTTCATGCATGTTATTATACAGTAGTTATTTTATTTTTATTTACTTTTATATTTTGCAAATATATTTTAAATACTTTACTTGCAGTTTATACTATATTATAGATGCTACGAAAAAAAAAAATCTTAATGTTGAAAGCGAATACTTTTCATTTTATATATACTTATGGTAGACTCGTCGTTGCAGGTTATTATAAATTAATTAAACAGAGAATACTCTGTGCTGTTCAATGCAGATAAAATCTAATTAAAAAAAAAGTTTCCTTAAGCATTTTAAGTCACTTTTCGCGCAAATCGTTATGTATCCTAGAAAAAAACCACTGCAAATTGGTTTAAAATTGAATTTTGTATTCAAATTGTTCTTGTATACGGTAAAGACAAACGTTACAACTTCAGGAATGTGATTTCTTCGAATCCTTCGATTATTATTTTTTCTTAAGACGCCACAATCAAATTTGCACTGTTGAAAAGAGATTCTTGCTAATGTCCTTTATAAAACGAAATAAAAATAAATACTGAAATTGAAAATAATATCCAATGAGTGACTTTCAACCGTCTAGTCAAAATAAATTTCTTTTTTGCGATTCTAATGGACGTATTATCGAAAGAAAACCGCCAACTCTTTATTTCTAAATGCTAGATCAATGGGATAAACAGCTTAATTTGCCGCACTTTTTTCATTTAAATACAAATTAAGTTGGCCACAGAATACATGAATTGCAATTGCTAAACAAAAAATGTTCAGAAGTCCCAATACTCAAAAACCTTGAAATTTCTTGCAGAGAATGTAGAAGTCTTCCTTGTCTTTTATGTCGATTCTTTGTAATATATCGTGTGTCGATTTATAATTTTGAAATTATTTAATTTTTCGATAATTGTCGAGGTTTTGGGTCAGGAAGTAATTAAAAAAGCAAATAAATAATGTTAAAAACTTAAAATTAATATTTTTATTCATATACTATTGGTTTCTTCACCTCTTTGGTTTTGTTTGTTATTAAAAAGACAATGGCTATTTGAACTTTTGAAGTGAGTTAGTTGACCCACATTGTTAAAACTATAATATTCAGTTTTGTTCAAACATTAGGAGAAATTTTTTTCTTCACAGAAAAAGAGAATACAATTTTGTACCCTCCTTTTCATTTCAAAACAGGTACTTACTGCAAAATTAAAGGTATCCGCTGCTTAGGAGAAACAAAAGAGTAATCATGCATATATAATGGACCTATATGTTATCGCGTAATTTTCTTCTTGGATATGAGACCACCCTGTTTAGATCATATTATTGATAAATAGTAAATTTATTGTCCCGCCCCCCACTCATGTGAATGAGTATTAATAAAGTAGTAATTCTTTTTTAATGTTAATATTCTAGAATTATTAGGTGAGTTTAATGTTACTGTAGAACGGAACAAAGCTTAATAGCCAACTTTATTGGAAATCATTGAAATTCTTAACTGTCTAAATAAAAGGCCAAAAACTAGGGGTCTACCTTGATGTTTGTGACATATGCATGTTTCAAAAAGGCCAAATTCGTCATAACCTGCTGTGGATCCATATTTATCAAAAATGAAATACCTGAGAAGTTTATAACGTTAAAGGTTTTATTACAAATTCGGAAGCAATAGCAAACCATATGTAGAAAAGTATTGGTTTTCACAATGAGATTATATTCTTAGTAGTGGTTAGTTTTTGGTGGTATTCGAGTGATGTAATGTTATGTTTGATGTTTTAGTGGGTGGACGCAAATGCTGACGAGGTAATACAGATGGATAAAAATTTAAGTTTTTTATTTTTTATATTATAGATTTAAGAAATATAATTATTTTATAATGGTGCATGGGCACATAAATCAAATGTCCTTTCTATATATTAATGTATCTACTTACAGTTTATTTCTGTGCACAATAATTCTTGTCGATAAGCCCTTTTAAACTCAGTCAAGCATGTTTCATAACTGTTAGTCATAAAGTTAATGGACAATTCAAAATATTAAAGTCTTTCTGTAAAAAAGTAGTTATTCGCTCTTCAGTTTTCCTGTATAGCAAATTCTTACCCTTACCTTAACTTTACATTGTCTTACCTCCATCCATTACTGCATCGTGTAAAAAAGTGTAAAAAACAAATTTTTTAGATCTTCCCTTAGAAAGTTATTTCATTATTTTATTGTAACTAATTTCCAAGCAAGCACTTTGATCTGTAGGTCCTGAAAGTCTTGTGATCATTCTCCAATTCTTTTTAATCATCAGACGCAGGATATCTGAAAGCTCCTGCATAAAGCATATACGCAATTTTTTTTTTTTTTAATCCTACATCCTCCAAGAAAGTCCCTAGTTATCCCCGTTTTTTTACGATCTATGCAGAGTAGCTCAGTTATAAATTTTGGCGAATTCCAATAAACTTCTCCTTTTTCTTTCCTAGTTTTTAACCATCAACTTAGAGGTTTATTACCGCTTTATGACGTACTTCTTTGTGATTTTGAAATTCCGAAAAGAGCCCAATGTGCTACAAACATAACTTAATAAGTATATAAGAGATCAACAAGCCTAGCGCTTCCGTCTCAATTATCTTTGAGACATTGAGTAATGCCCTGAAAGTTCAAGCATTCGGAGAAAAGGGGGCATCTAGTTTCGGCATCTAAACTAACTTTTTTGCTTAAATCTTGAGCCCATACCAGTCTTGAGTCGACTTTCTAAGAACTAATAACTCGCTAAGACTCTTAAAGAGAGATGACCTTGAAATCAATAATTTTAGAATGAATTTGTGTAAAATAATAAATATAAATCTTGTTATTTTTTCTGAGCCATATTTTCATTTATTACACATTATCTATCATCGTTTGCGGTTACAAAGCCTAAGGGCTTTTAGATGTTGATCTCTTTTTTGATCTTCATACAATCTAGGACAATTCTCTCACATGTTACTTTTTCTCTTTCTGCTAAGGCGGTTATGGCTATCAACTCGGATTTTAGAAATTTAAGTTTTTGCGGAAGAACATGATTTAAAAGTTTCCAAATTCACAAAAAGATGTCTATTAGAGGATTCGTCATAAAGAATTTGACCAGAAGAGATCAAATTACAGTTTATTGAATGAAATTGAATTATCCAGTTTTCACGACTACCTTCGAAAGGCTCAGATTTTAGATTACTTTATTGTGCCTTTTTGAACACTTTTGAGAATCTGTCAATTATATAAAAAGTTTTACATATAAAATTTACTTTAATTGCTTTTTTTCTGGAGTCATTAAGTTTCCCTCAAGTGTACGATTTCACGGTATACCGGTTTACAAAATAGTTTGTAATTTTAAATGTAATTTTAAATATTTATTTTTAGAGCGTACAAGATAGAATTAATCCGTAAATAAAAATAAAAAATTTAAAAAAGAATAAATATATTTATTCTCGGAATTTCCAGTGACCAATCATATTCTGCAACAAAGAGTAATACTAATCTGGACATAGAATTTGCTGTCCAATGCGTTTTCATTGTCTAAATCTACGAAAATCTCACATACCTAATTGGCAATTTTAATTCTGTCAATCAAGAAACCGGTTTATTTACGCCCCATTTTGTTTACTATTTAACAAAAAAAAAAAACTAATTAAAATTAAATGACAAACTAATTTAACACTTAACAAATTATTAAAAAAAATGATAATTCGCCTAATAAGTAAAATCAAAGCCGAGTGTTTAGTAAACCAAGAAAAAAAACAAACAAGTGCTTTTTTAAGCAGCTAGGTTTTTGGACAAATGACACAGCAATGTGTAGGTTTGGCGGTCCCACATTAAATTGTAATTTTCTTCTCTATTGAAGTCATTGTTCTGCTTAAGATAAATAATAATAGCATTATTAATCAGTTCTTGTGTCGACGACATAAAAACTTCTCATATTTAGTTATAAATGCTTTTTACAAATTCAGTCATTTTAGCTCCAAAATTGTATTTCAAATTGCTCATGGACTTTATATAAAATTTTTAATCATTTTTGTAACTTCGTTAAAAATATTTGTTTATTACCAAATGCTTTAAAAAAAAAAAAATCTTTTGTTTCTGCTATCCTTTGTTTTAACTCCTTTTTTTATTATAAACTAGTTGCAACTTCATCCACCTTTATGTATAAAGTTAGGAACTTTTCCGTGGATAAATTATCTTATTTTCTTCTACAATGAAATTTCGTTGGTTTCTCTGTTCAAATTTATTTTGTTCAAACTACCTTTCATTTTCATTATCTTGTAGCAATGCATGATCAATTTATTTATTTGCATTTTATAATGTTATACAATTGATTTATAATTTAGCCCTGTAACCTAATATAATATTCTATACATACTTACTTCAAAAAGGGAAAATATTGCTTCTCAATAGAATTTAAACGCAATTGAAATTTTAAAGAAAAACATTATATTTTTATTTCACCTCATATTTTAAGAAATTTTAGTCATCTTTTCGTTTTTCTTTTTTTTTTTTTTTTTCACAGTATTCAAAAAGTAAATAATCTAATCTTGCTTATTACTTGCTTGTGCCTGATTCTTTATTTTATTTTACTTATTCTTTTTATTTTTAAAAGTATTTATTGGGCTTCTAATTCTAGATTACTAATAATTTTTAGACTTGTAACAGTTTTTGTCCATTTTTAAGCAATATTAAACATTCATAGTGTAGCACTTTAATTTATATTTCGTTCAAATTATAAAAATAATTATTTGTTCAATTTTGGAATATCCAAGAAAATTTGAAAGAAACTCAATGAAAAAACTTGTGCCTGTTGTTCGACCCATTTACCTTTCTGTATTTAGTCACTTGAGTATTATATTATTATTTTTTTTATTTTATTCTCAACTGCATCACAGGCAAAACCATACCGGATGGGACCTGAATTTTAATTAAAACAAAAAAAAAAAATGTCTTGGGTAGAGTGACAGGCACATTTTTTTAGTTGCATTTTCGTTAATAAATCCAAAATCCTTTTTTTTATTATTAAAAAAAAAAAAGAAAGAAAAGAAAATTTTATAAGAATAATGAGGTCCCCTAAGGTATTTGGTTTTGTCTGTAGTGGGTAGCTGACGGGTCACCAACTCATACGAGCACCCCAGTCAAGATAGATGGGGCATTGCAGTTTGTACCTAAGAATACTAATCCAAAAGAGTTCAAGAAATTACAACAACAGGTTAGAAATTTTAATTTTTATTAATTATTTGAATATTTCAATGAGTTGTTTTAGGGTTGAACTATTTTTTCATTTTTTTTTTTTTTTTTAATGTAGATTAAAGAAAATAGGCGGGCAGATAAGATCACTTCAGGACCTCAGTCTCATATACTTGATGAAGGTGTCTCATGGGATGAAGCCAAGAAATTACAGGTAAGCATATTTGTTTTTAATTATTGAAAAATTAATAATAAATTGTTACGGAAATTTATAAAAAAAACTTTGGAAACTAATGTATTTTTAATGATTGTTTGCTGGATTAAATTAAATGTTTTTATCGTCATGCACCAGGAGATTGCTCTGCGTTCGTTAGATCTGTTCGCAAGATGAGTTGGTTTGATAGTAATTGTTTTCGTTTTGTTTTCGAAAAAGATCCTTTGCTCAGTTAAATTTATTTCGCATGTTTAATTTTGAATTAGAAAAGCGTATCTAAATGTTTCAGATTGCCTTCTGTGATTCCTAATTATATGCTTCCCATTGAAACATCCATGATCACTACATTTTAGATACTCCTTAAAATTCTTAACTTGCTCGATTACCGCCTTCCCAAAATATTGGTTTCAGACAATTTTATGGTTTAAACATTGGTTTTCCTTAGCTCAACGTTACTCTTGTGATTTTTTTATTCATGTATAGCAAATAAGTCTAGTTGGCGGAAGCAACTGGCAGCTATTGTACAAAGAATAAACGATCATCCCCTGGAAAGTCTGTAGAGTTGGCTCGTTGCTCTAAGAGGTTTTCATTATTCTAGAGAGCTGGACTATTTTATCAAGCCTTGTAACTTGATGTCCAACTCAGTGAACTTAACTCTTAGTCAACTTCGAGTGAGTTGCTTTATTTAAATTATATCTCTTGGGTTGAAAGAAATAACTCCTTGTGTTTGATATGTAACGCCCACGGGAGGGAGGATGTCTAACACTTTTTGGCTCAATGTTCCTTTCCCTCCGATTTACGTTCCCTTTATATCAATTGCGACAACTAGATCCCAGTGGACGTTGTTGCTCAACCGCGAAAATAGCATTGGAATTGTTAATTTTGCGAGAAACGTCTATTTGATTTTGATTAATGTATTTTTTGTATTATTACTACTCAGACTCTTTTTTTGTTTGTTAAAGGTATTTAGGAAAAGATATTCAAATCGTCAGGCCTTAAAATTACAATGAGACATTTGTACCAATAGCCAAAGGAGTTTTTAAAGAAAAAGAATTCTTTGTTGCTCTACGTTTCGGGTACCACTGGTGCCCTTCTTCAGGAGCTCTGTAAAAATTTATTGGAGAAAAGACAGTATTTTACACTATAGTAGTTGTGAAACAGTGCATAGATTTATAACAAAAATAGAAAAATTTAAATCAAAGAAATATTAACAGAAGAAATTATAATCAGAAGGGACAGTAAATTAAATAAAATGATATTAACAATAAGACAGATAAAGGATACCTTTAGGGTAAGAGAGGAGTAAACGTTGAGAACGTTGGGACTGAAATGAAGAGGGAGTATTTTTTTAAAAAATTAAAAAACTGTTAAAAGATGGGAGGGATAAGAAAAAATGTTTGTAGAGAGGCGCGGCAATTTCAAATTTGGAAGAACAAATTACAGGTAAGTATCTTTCTTTAGTGTTAGAAAAATATTGTTGTAAGTTGAAGTTATGATTTCTTTGTCTTTTTTAAAATTGATAGAATTGGGATGAAGGTGAATTTGTAAGGATTCGGATAGAAGACGTTTTGAATGGTTGGGGTAAGTGGTTAAAAGGATTGCGCGGTTTGTCTGTCCTTTCTTCTCTCCAAAACTCTATTTCTTCCATCGTCAGGTACTTAGATGATTTTTTTCTCACCATTAATCCAGACCACACTTCCATTATCCTTCAAACCTTCAACTCTTATCACCCTTGCATACAATTCACATTAGAAACCGAAAATGACAACAAAATAGCCTTTCTTGACACATTCATCATTCGCAACCATGACAACTCATTCACACACAACTGGTACACTGAACCCACTTACTCTGGAAGGCTACTACACTTCCTTTCAGACCATCCTTTACACCAAAAAATAAACACCATAAAAAACCTATATAACCGTGCAGTCCATTTATCGGGCCCATCGTTCCACCAGGACAATATTAAAAAAAACAAAAGAAAAGAAATACTGGTTAAAAATGACTATCCTATTCGTCTAATTCTCAAAACCATCCAAAAATACACAAACAAACCTCCAACGCAGAACCCTCAAAACATTCCACCTATCAGAATACTGAACCTCCCCTCGCTCACCTTCATTAGTCCTGTTTCCAATAGATTCAATAACATCCTCAAAAACTTTACCCCCAACCTCCGAACAGGCTTCTCTCCCGCCAAAAATTAAAATTCTCAAAAATTAAAGACCCTATTGAGAAATCTAACAAAACTCATTCGGTATACAAGCTTCAATGTATTACACTCAACTGCAACGCTTGCTACATAGCTGAATCCAAACAGTTTTTACAAAAAAGACTCAGACAACACGAACTAGACATTATTAACAAAAAAATTGACAGCACTGCTGTCTCAAACACGTTCTGACTTCAATCATGCCATCGATTTCAATAACCTTTCCATTTTAACCACTTACCCAAAACCACTCAAAACGTCTTCTATCCGAATCCTTTACAAATTCACCTTCATCCCAATGCTATAAATTTTAAAAAAGACAAAGAAATCATAACTTCAACTTACAACAATATTTTTCTAACTCTAAAGAAAGATACTCGTCAGTAATTTGTTCTTCCAAATTTGAAATTCCCGCGCCTCTCTACAAACATTTTTCTTATCCCTCCCACACTTTTAACAGTTTTTTAAATAAATAAATAAAAAAAAAAAATACTCTCCATTTCAGTCTCAACGTTCTCAACGTTTACTCCTCTTCTACCCTAAAGGTATCTTTATCTGTCTTATTTTCTCTTATTGTTAATATCATTTTATTTAATTTACTGTCACTTCTGTTTTATAATTTCTTTGTTATTATTTCTTTGATTTAAATTTTTCTGTTTTTGTTATAAATCTAAGCACTTTTTTCATAACTACTATACTGTAAAATACTGTAGTTTCTCTAATTAATTTTTAGGAGAACCTCCTGAAGAAGGGTACCATAGCAGCAAAGAATTATTTTTCTTTAAAAACTTCTCTGGCCATTGCCGTAGAATCATCTCATTGCATTTAGGAAACTCCTTTTTTTTTATCAAGTTTAAATATTTATTTTACTTCTTTTTTTTTTTTTTTTTTTTTTACCTAATAATATTAATTTTGTAATTAATTTTACAAATTAATAAAATTTGTAAGTATTAACACATCAATCTCCTGCCGATGGTTTACCTAGAGTACTTTTTTTTATAATTATCTGTAACAAAATTTTTGCCAAAAAAGTATCATTATTTGGATTTTCGTAGTAGCACGCATATTCCTTTTGTTCCTGACCGGTTCCGGATTTTCATCCATCGTCAGAGCAAATTCACCAAGTTCTTGTAGAGAGTTCACTTCAACGCAATGTTTCTGTTACACTAACACTTGTTGGTTGTCCAGCATTGCGGACCCATCCACATTTCAACTATTATTATTGTTGCTAATTTTTCTGTTGACTTTTTTTTAAATTTTTTTTTTAAGGATGCTAATATAAGCATGACTGGTGACCAAGTGATCATGGTTGGTACTGCTTCTAAAGGAATCATACAGAGAGGTTTTCAACACAATGCAACTGTCTACAAAACTCCATATGCAAAGAATCCATTTGATTATGTATCGGATCAAGAGCTTGAAGATTATAAGAAAGTTGTTATTAGAAAGCAGAAAGGGGAATACTGTAAGTAATTTTTTGCTATACGAGGCACATCACTTTTTCCCTAATAAATAAATAAACTTTTGTATTGTGTTTTCTTTGAACCCAAATTCTTGGAAACCTAGTTGCCTTAGTCCCCGAAACAATACCGTGTCATTTGGTTCTAGTAGTTTAGTTCTCACTTTGGGTTGATTGTCTAACTTTACTATTCTTTACTATTTAGTGCTAGACGATATACTTCTATTTCCGCAGAATTATAAGTGAGTGAAAAATCATATTATTATGTTTTATTATTAATTTGTGATGTAACTAAGCTCAGCTTTAGTTGAAAGTATTTGTTACACGGACCATTTGCAGATAAACGATAATAGAGATAAATTTTTTGGATTAAAAAAAAAATTACAACTTTAATTTCATTTAGTTTTTTTTTTTTTTATCATTTCATTAAAAAGTATGAAATGTGTCAAAAATTTGGTTATTTATATTTTAGCCATGGAGACACTTAATAAGTAATCCATTTCAGAAGTTTAGATGTTTTAGGCTGAAACACCTGAAATCTTTTTTCTTACTACAGTTCTGATGTTTAAATAACCAAGTTGGAACCTTTAATCCGTCTTTCATTGATTTAATGTCGTGTAATACTTTTTCTTTTCATTGTGTAAACTGTCTCATATATTGAAGGATATACTATGAACTCTTTTTCTTACATTACTATTCTTTACTAGCCTTACCCCCAAATATTTAAGGTTACCTTACAATGTAGTGAACTATTTTTTTCTATTTATACGCATATCGAGGGACTTCTTAAATATGTTCCTTAATTGTGTGCCTAGTTATTATTTCATTAAGTTATGGTTATTATTATAATATTTATTTAAAATAAAAGTTATTTTTCTTCCCAGAATGTAATGTCTGGGTAAAAATAATGCTCCAAGTAAATTGGGTTTTCTTGCAAATGCTTTAAACATGTTTAAGAAGAATTAAAATTAGATTATGGACATAATTGTTATTATTTGATTATCGGAATAATGTAGTCAATGAATATTTTTTTAATTTTTTTTATTATAGACGACGAAGATCAAAGCGAAAGTGAGCCGTTGTCATCGTCAGCAGCATTACCTCCTACGGGAGTTGTCAAATCACCTCCTTCAGAGACTGAGGATGACAGTCGAACTGGTAAATAAAAGTTTGGTTACATTTTTTATTAGAAATGAATAATGTGTGGTAAACAAACAAAAAACAGTTGGCTTTCTTTCAGTAGACTAAATGATGGAAATTTCTTTTTTGCGATAGAAGAGTTTTTAAAGGTTAATTTTTTCTCTGTCAAGTTGTTAATAATAGTATTAGAGAGCAAACTCGATGTAATCTCAAGAGTTGCTGGCCTCATATGGATGAGAGTTTATTGTCTACAAAGTACAAGTTCGCTGCGAACTAATAGATCTATTATGATCTTTTAGGCTCCTGCGGACATTTTCTTGAAAAACACAGTTCCCGATTTAAGTCCGCCTCAGTGGTTTGCTAGAAACAGACATTTCGCCCTTATTGCAATGAGTTTCTTCAGTGTTGTTACTCCTTGAAAGCTAAAGGACCAATAAACGTTCTTGGTAGAAAAGATTGCCGACTAAAAGATTTTTTAGTAGTTCCATTGCCGTGTAAGCAGTCATCTGTAAAATTGGGAGAATATGTAGATGAGAATGTGTTGTGTGGTGATAAGCTAATGTTAATTGAATATAACTTTTTGTTTTTGTTTTTTATATAGAACCGAGAGTTTTACGAATAGAGACTAAAACAGCACCAGTACCAAGTCAAGCAGAAGTTGTCTTAAGTGATGGTATGCAGGATAACTTTTTTTTAAATATGTTTTTTTTATTATGTGTGTTTTTTATTATAATCAGATATTTGTTTAATTTTACATGTGGTCCATACGTTACTTGCTAATATCCAAAAATTTATATTTGGAAGTAATGTGTTAACTTCCTTTAGTTACCTTCCTTCCTTCTTTTTAGCAATCTAACGAATGTGACTTTTTTAAATTTTCAAAAATAATTATTCCTAAGAGAACATACAATTAATAATTACACTTATTACACGACACATTAAAAAAAAAAAAATATTAGAGTAGCCTCTCTTTGTCTGTCTCATGTATATTACAAGTAAAGCATTTTCCTTCTAGCAGTATGGAAACTATGAGTTTGTAAGTATTTCGTGTATAAAAATCAGTTAAATGATAAACCGTAGTTGGGCAACTTTCATAAAATTTTTAAATCGTGTTATAATTATATATATGAACATATTTTGCATCAAATTAAGACAACTACAAATTAAAAAAAAAAAAAGAAAACAAGTTGCATGCTTTTCAAAATTATTGCATAACTTTGCTTTACAGACTTGTAACAACTTGAAATAACACAGAGTTCTAGTTAATTTTTGTTTTGCTTGAATTATTTGCATTATTATTTGTGCATGTTATTTCAGTAGATGATTATCCATCCCCGCATGTTGAGAGATCTAAATCTCAAAGATATCCTCAAAACAAAGGTGAGTTTCTATCAAAATCTCACAATAATATTTTTATATTCATATTTAGTGTCCCATTTTATATCATTATTTGTACATAAATTGTATTGTAGAAATGTAAATACAAGTAATTAATTAAGAAATTATAGAATGAAAAAACTAAACTATGCCTTTTATTTTTTAAATTAGGTATAGGTGTTAATTTTTTAAAAATATTTTTCTGTTGTGAACCGACAGAATTAGTACATATATTTTGAAAATATATTTTTGTATATAATTAAGATTTCAGGGCGCTATGATAACAGATTGTAGCATAGTACTGGGTTCGTTCCAGTCTTGGCTCTTAATAAGAAAGAATTAACATGAAAGTACGAAATAGTAAAGTATTTATTACTATCTGTCTTCGTTCATGACATCTGGTCGGTGGTTAAATGTTAAGCCTTCTGCAAAAATTTTGCAGCAATATCTTTGTCTTAATGAAAATTTCAGTTATGTTGCTTGTCATATTTTAAATATTTTTAGTGCATGTCATAAACTAAAAAAAAAATATATATTTTTCTGTATTATATATTCCTAAAAATGCATGACAAAGCAGACAATTTCATGTTCTAATTTGTTGCTCTTTCTAAAGTATTTAAAATGAAATTGATTCATTTTTGCATATGTAATATTATTTCATGATTAGATTAGAGTTACTACTTCAACATAATCAAAGAATGTTTTCACTAGCCTTATTCAGACCAAGTTTTTTTCGTTCTATTTTGATTTTCATAATTTTATATTTAAATGGGCTGGAACAAAATGATAGACAAAAGTTTATATTTCAGCCCCTAAAATCAGTTTACTCAAAAAAATGTTTCAAATGAAAGTGGAAGAGAATTAATTTTAATTAATATACGTATTAACGAAAAGAAATTGTAGTCGCTTTAGTAAAACTTGCAGTAAAACTGAATTAACCGGTTAATTCGCATAAGGAGATGTGTAGCGGGAATGGTGGTTTCATTGTATGTAATGTTTGTCCACGTGTACAGTTTCTAAAAACGATGTTCTCTTAGAATATTCTATATAAATACTCAAATACCATCATGTTTCCCAAGTTATAATAGTTCTTCCTCCAGCGGTTTAGAGAAACAGAAAGAAACTGGAAAATTATATGGCTTTTCTAATATTGTAGAGCAGCGGTCTAATAAGCATTTTCTAAATCTGTGGTTATTGACCCTGGAGCTTTCTCACTGGCGGCGTTCGGGCCGTGTTTCTCTCGTCACAGACCACACGGTGAGCTTGTCGATGCTCGAAGGGCAAGAAAACACGAATCTTTGTTTAAAGATTTACTTACCTTTTTCTGGCCTGATGAGAATTTTGTTGAAGTTGGTAACTCTAAATTAGAAATGATAGCATTTGAAGTAAAAGCATTATCTTGTGTTAAATTAGAATTAAATCATTTTATAAATAATGATATTTTAAGAGCATGATACTCTCTGTGTCAATGAGTTGATGAAAGAATTGAATTTAGAAGCTCTCAAAGTAAGCGTCTTGCGTACAGTAACATTTTTGAGACTGCCCTTGATATGGGCTCAAATCTTTTTAATTTTCTATAATATTTTATTAAAGTTTTTCTCTTTTTCCTTCTCTGTTTTTATCCAATTATATTGAATTGGTAATTAACTTGTTAAGTGCGCATATACTATTATTTTAGAGCCTGGGCAATAAAGTAGGTCTCTTGCCTAATGAGCACTATTTGAGGGCAAAACAGAATTCTTCTATTTTCTTAATGAATGAGAGTGGTCATTTTTGCAGTTGTAAAAGAGAAAGTTTGCAGTATTCAGGTGTAAAATGACTCATTAAATGTGAATGTGATGAAATTTGCTGATATATTTTAGATAATAAAAATAATTATAGATATGGTCAGTAATGACCACGCTGTCGATGCGCCTGAAAAAAAATGTAGTTATTTAAAAAGGGTTTACGAAAAAAATACATTCTCAGTTATACCTATATGATAGTAGTAATTATAGAGAATAAGTTTTAGAAGTGGCACTATTAATGCAAACAATTTTTTGCCTTATCAGATTCATCAAAAAACTTTAAATTTAAAAAAAAAAGTTATATATGCATATTTTTAATAACTTTTTTTGGGACCCACAGTTACTAATATTTTACATTTATAAAATTGGAGTTCATTCATAAAATAGAAAGGATTAGTTTAGAAATATTGATGCATAAATAATGGGATGGTTTATGAATGGAATATACATCTTTACCAAATAAATTTGCGATATTTGGTCTAATATTTCATTAAAGGAATGTAAAACAAAATGGCGTTTAAAAGAAATTTTCTGTGCTCATTCTATCAGTGGTTAAGAGTGATGCAAAAATTTACTTTAATTTAAATCATTATATAAACAAAACCAATATGATAACTAAACCTCTGTAGAATTGTGCTTATAACGATATCTTATTGAGGAGTATTAAAGAACGGGAGTTATTAATAGCTTAACTGCAATTGGTTAAATAAGAATTAAAAAAAACATGGCAGTTACTAGAATTTAGCATACCTAATGAACGCAAAGAAGGTATGAAAGAGTTTAATTATTTTAAAGGTTACTTTAAGCAAAGTTATAAAAGATTTTTGAACTGTTGGAATTTAAAGATTTATGGGTACTTCAAATGAAAATTACAAATGCACAATGCGTTTTCTTTTAATTTCTGATAAATTAACGGCACTTATAAGGACAAAAATTACGAGTTATTTTTATAGAGGCAAGACTTTATTGATAATATTGCCACATTTGTTTTTGTATTTTACATTTTAACATTTCTACATGCATGTATAAAGGTCTGAATTTCTTTTTTTTTTTTTTTTTTTTCTTTATTGTTGTTATTATTTTAAAAATGCATGTTAAACTTGCATGGTAGTTGCAGAAAAGGATGTTACGAAGAGGAGTGCATCACTGGAGAGGCCAAAGACCAAACCAGTGATTACAGGTAATGTAATAATAGCAGATAGACTGACAGACAGAGTGGTGATGGAGATGCTTAATTAATAATATTGCATGCTCTTGTGTTTTTATAATTTTTATTTATTAATATAAATAGGGTGTTTTGAATTTGTATATTTGTATAGATGGAGGTGGTAATTCAAGCTCTATAGGAGTGGTGAAGGCAAGGATTTTAACCATAGAACAACTGTTCAAAGAGAAATCTGCAAGTCCAACATTAAAAGCGGATAAAGTAAAAACTCGTACTACAAGTACACAAACTGCGCTTAGGATTTATATTGAAGAAGATACTACAGATTATGGTTCAGATCAAGTAGACAGTACTGTTATAAAACCTTCCACAAATACTGCAACTCATAAAACAAAACCTACGACTCAACGAAGTACCATAATATCTTCTAGTCATCAAATGGAAAATGAACGGAGGAAGTCACTTATGTTTCAACTACATAGGGAACTATCTGTCAAATTTAAAAATAATACTGTTTTTAAAAAGGATGAGAAATTTAATTTTGATAAGGAAGAATATGCGAGTTGTACTGTATACAGTTTACCAAAAAGAACAGGTGATATCCGGAAGGAACAGATTAGTACAACTGATTTTACATCTGATGATAGTACAAATAGTTCACCGGCTTCTACTCTGGAAGATGAAGATATTAACAATAAAGAGGATGCACATTCTATTAGATCATATGTTGGAGATGATTACCAAGTTGGGGAAAATATGGGATCAATAGAAAATTTGTCGTCTAACAACAATTCAGGTGATAGTTTTGATTCTTCAGTTAGCGCTGAAGATAATATCGAAGGTAAAACGCCATTAGACGAAGATAAACAAAAATCTCAGATTGAGATGGACTGTACAGAAGTTAAACTAGTCAAAGAACTTCGTAATAATGTCACTGTGCGTAAACAAAATAAAACCAAAAAAGTTACAACAGATGCGAACACTGAAGAAATAAAAAGTGTCATGGAAGATTTATTGATGCAAGTGTCCATGTTGGAGAACCAGGAATCACTAATTAAAGATGATAACTCCATTCAACATTCAACTATTTCAGTGGTATCTCCAACTTCTCATTCATCTCCGTTAGTAGCAACTTGTTCAGATTCAGGATATGAAGCAGATACCGACCGTACTATAATACATAATGGTACAGCACTGTTTGCCCGTTTTAATCTTGATTATACGATAACAGATTTAGACGAACCGTTTCCTGTACCTCCACGGAGAAAGCTTGATTCATTAGATGAATTTAGTGTTGTAGAGAGTGCCGTAAATTGTGTAAGAACCATTGATTCTGACCACATACCAAGACCATCTAGAAATTATTCACCGGATTCTAAAGAACAATGTATTTGTCGTCGTCATTCAGATATGAATGCTTCGAAATCTATTGAATCCAAAGAAAATGAAGTTTCAAGACAGAATAAATCTGATGGAGATCTTACAGCGAATCCGTACTGCATTACTCCAGAAGTAATTTATTTACAGAATGGCCACAATCAGGTAATAGCTTTTAAACGAACAAATTTGGATTCAGATTTATTGGATAAAGTGAGTTGTGAATGCAATCAGAAAAAGTTTACATTACCTAATGAAAAAAATGATGGAAATACAGAACATTACATTTCTCAATCTGGTTCTAAAATTGTAGAAAGTAACCAAGAACAAAACATTAACTCTTCATTGATCAGCAAAGTTTCAGATAATTCACCATTAGATATTTCGACCATTAGACAAAATTTGCAACTCACTGGTAGTAGGACATCGCAGAAAGTTCCTTCATTAGAAGTACATCGCGATCATAATTATTCTAATAGGTCCAGTTTTACTGACCAAAATTGTAATGTATATTCTGTTAATGATGTCCACGATCATGCACAAAACACTATCTGCAGAAATAGCCATATTTCTAGTGGAAATGGAGAAGACCATAACGAATATTATTATGGCAGCCATGAGTGTCAGGGAAACGAAAATAATCCTTCATATTATAATTATAACCATACTTTTTCAAAGGAAGAAATTAATCGTATTGATAATTTTATATCTTACAATTCTATAGAAAATCATTCAGATTTAAAAAATGTGAGATATATTAATGGTATGTTGTATAATACTACTTTTGCAACAGAACCACAAGAACTTGTTTATGCTGCAGAGTCACAAGAACCCCTATATGCAAAGACACCTCAAGCATCAGAATATTGTTGTGACGAGCCTAGTGGAATCGATGTTCATAATTGTGAAACGATCCAGAGTTTATCTTTTCAAAATTATACTCCACTACAAGATTCCACTTACAATGTTGGTCAAAAAGATTGTTACTCTGAAACTGAACAAGAACCTGTATATAATCAAGACGAACTGATAACTTATTATCCTCAGCAAAATTCATTACAATATTTTATTGTTAAAGAAGGTGCTACATTCAGTGGTGTACCCCCTGTAAATATAAAAGATCCACAAGAGCAAGAAAATCAAGAATACAATGAAATATCATGTTCAGCAGAGATACAATCAGATGGTAATTTCGAACAAGAGATCACAAGTTCAGAACAGAATTACATTTTTCCACAACAATATTCACCAGTACATGGACAGCATCTGTGGGAAACACATTCAGATATTATAGAAAGTAAAGAAATTAATCGTACTTTACAAAATTTGGAGCATTATTATCAAAAAAGTTGCCCAGATGGACAAGATCATGTAATACCTCAACAATATTATTACAACAATCATATAAATCATGGAAATATTTCAACTTATCAGTATAATCCATTTGAAGCAGATAATTATGAACCAGAAATCGGGTATGACCATAACCAAACTCATTATTTTAATAATATAAATTCCCAAAATGTACAAAATAATGTAATTACTGAAGAAAATGAATATACACTAACAGAATATGATAATAGTTGCCAGAATACTGTTAACGATATTGCATTAGACCATACGTATACGATGAATTATATGCATGATTACTGCGAAGAACACGAAGCCATAACTTCATTCAGTGTAAATAACAACTATCTGTACACTATTTATGAAAATAACGAAGTTACCGAATAATAACCAAAATTTTCTTTGAATTCTTTTTTAATCGTAAAATTGCAAATAGTTACTTATTTTTTTTACTAGTTAATGTCTTTAAATTCTAATTTAGACTGGTATTATTGTTTGTTGCATTATTTATACTTTTTAATTTTTAGTTCTACTTTTTTGTGAATAAACACATTACTGATGTCATTGAAACTAGTCTGTTGAAAGTCTTTGTGTAGTCCTTTTTTTATGAAAGTGTTTTTAATCTAATTTTTATAAATAAATTTTATAGTAAAATGTACAATGGATTTGTTGTTACTCTTCACCCTTAGTGCACCACTAACATTAGTATTAAATTTCACAAGAACTATTAACTTGCTTTTGCTGTTTTTTTGTGTTTGACAAGTAAATGATTGGGCTTGCTTTGGCTGTCTAGCTTAATTCCTTGATGGATATTCCTTAATGTATCCTTATCCAGAAAACACCAATTTTAAGGTAAAAGGTTTTTCTTTTCTTTTATTTAATGTTTTTTTTTTATTATGTTTTCATTTTCCTTTACTTATTCAGATTTTTTGTTTTTGTTCTTTTATGTTTTGTGTTTTAAGAAAGAATTTCCCTTTACTTCTGTTTTCTCTGACATGAATGAGTGCGGATTTATTTGCATAATTCAGAAATTTTGTTGACACGTTTCCCAAGCCTTTTCTCTTTATTAACAGGTGAAATGCAGCTAAAAGTAAATTTTATTTTTTTTCATAAATTCCTGGTATGACTGCAACGTAATTAATTTCAGTTCTCCTCTTTGATTTCACCCTTCTTTTTTTTCTTTTTCTTTTTTTTTTTTTTTTTTTTTTTTTTTTTTGAAGCGGGGGGCCAATGCACTGCGACCTTTTATCCGGTCTGCCCACAGCACCCGAACAGTTGTCCCAACTGAACATCCGTTGCCAACACCTCCATCAGTGTAGATCCCTAAGGAACCTCATTATCCTGACGGGCTCTAGAGAGAGCATATCCCCCCCTCCACCTAGTAGCTACCCGGTTTCTTGAACCTTCTATGAGTCGCAGCATCACAGTCTGTTAGAGTTTCCTCCAGCTCCCCACAGAATCTGCATGAGCTATCACTTTCCATATCCAGCTTCACCAGGTGTCCTCTAAGTCGGCAATGCCCCGTGAGGGAAACCCGCAAGAACGCGGAGCTTGTTCTTGCTCAATTCAATGCAGGCCTCCGATCTCCGTCGGTTATAATTTCCCAAGCAGATCTTGCCTGCCGCAAACCGGGGAGGGAGTACCAGAGTTGAGATCTCCTCTTCCCTCCTAAGTTCTTCCGAAAGAAACTGGTCGCTAACCCCACAAAAAAGTTCCGGCCCTAGAAGTGAGGGTCGTAGCGCCTATCTTGGCCTTGGCCATCATTCCCTTCAATGCCAACATGCCCCCAGCACCCACCAAAGCCAACTTTGTTCTTCCTGCCTAGGTTATTACTTTATCTAGGCATTCCCAAACCATTTTAGAGTTGATACTGATGCACTCAATGCTCTAATGGCTGCTTGACTATCGGAAAGGATACAATCTCCTGGTTCCTATATCTCCTATCGAGGTTAAATTGTACACATCTTCCAATAGCGTATATCTCCGCCTGGAAGATGCTGGGAAATTTACCCATGGGTTCCGAGTGCTTGATCCTTGGACCACCCACCCCTGCCCAAGTCCCCTCGAGGGTCTTAGACCCATCAGTATACCATTTATGGCATGTTCCTTAATGCCCAACAAAGCGGATCTTTCGCTCCACCCACCTTTGGTGCCTAGCTTCAACGAAAAATTTTTAGTGAAGCTGTATTTCTTAATCATGCCATCTCTAGGGAGGTGCCCGATGAGGGAGCCCAAAGGTGAGAATAACAACTCCCTAACCTCTCTCCTCCTGCGCCACCCCTAGAGATCCTAAAAAGAGCTCCCTTCGCCGCCTTTTCCACCACTAGGTGCAGAGGTGACAGATTGAGGATAACCTCCATCCCGGTGGTAGTCCGCATAGCCCCCGTCATGCATAAGCATGCGAGCCGCTGTACCTTGTCAAGAGTCCTGACTGATACTATTCGGTCTTCCTAAACCATGCCACTGCGTCGTAGGTGATGACTGGTCTCACCTTCATGGTATACATCCACCGTAGGATACTTGGGAGGCATCCCCAGGATTTGCCCGCCATCCTCCTACATATCATGAGGGCGCCAGTGGCCTTACTAACAATTGATTCAGTGTGTTTCTTCCATAGGGGCTTACTATCAAATGTTACCCCTACTTAACCTCCTTTTCCCACCCCAATTCTTCTCCGGCTAGCCGGATACTTTTCAGGCGTGGAAGCGTTCTTTTCCTAGTGAAGGGTATCTCAGTGGTTTTCGTTGGATTAACCTTCAACCCCTCTGAGTTACACCACCCACTAGTAATATCTAACCCCCTCTGTATTATGTCACAGAGGGTTTCTTCAAACTTCCCTCTAGCAAGAATGACGACATCGTCGGCATATCCCTGACAGGAAATGCCGAGGTCCGTCAGCTTACAGAGGAGCTCATCCACCACCAGGCTCCACATTAGGGGTGACAAAACCCTCCCCTTGCGGACAGCCACGAGTAGTGCGGGAGCGGATGGCCCGTGAGCCCACCTCTGTCTCTACCGTTCTTGTGGACAGCATTTCCATCATCCATCTGGCGGTTGTGCTGTCCACTCCCCTTCTAATAAGGGCTCTGCCAGCCGCCTCATGGGAGGTATTATCAAACGCGCCTTCTATGTCCAGAAAGGCACAGATGGCCGTTTCCTTAGCGTCTAGAGTCCTCTGGATTACATCTGTCAGCTGATACAGAGCAGTATCCGTCGACCTTCCCTCTTGATATGCATGCTGACAGGGGTGCAAAGGCACCTCTGTCCTGATATAATTGTCCACGGCCTTCTCCATTGTCTTTAGAAGAAAAGACGTAAGGCAGATAGGCCTAAAGGACTTGGACATGGTGGCGTCCCTTTTCCCAACCTTGGGGCTAAAGACCACCCTGGCCCTTCTCCACGGCCTCGGTATATACCCGAGTGCCAAGCTACTCCGAGTGATCCTAACCAGGTGTGGAAGAACCTCCTTTAGGCCCTTTTGTAGAAGGGCAGGGAAGACCTCATCCACACCAGGAGACTTGAAGGGCTGAAAATAGTTTATTGTCCATTCTATTCTTGATGGCGTACAGATGGTTCTGGCCACCTCCCAGTCATTCCTTGTCGGTCTGCTGGGCCCTATGTATCAGAACCATCCTCTGGTGGCAGGCTCCCCGGAAAATGGGGCTCCAGCAGGAGAAGAGCACGTTGCTCCCCATCCTGCGTATAGCTGCCATCAGGTCTTTTGAGTGACATCGTTGCTCCAACATCATGCTTGGCCATTGCCTTATGCAATCTGGCCGCCACGGGTAAGGAGCTAAAGTCCTCACAGAATTTTCTATAACTGGTTCTTTTGGCCTTCCTAATCTCCTTGTTGTAGGTAGTAAGCGCCCGCGTATAGCTCTGCCAATCTCCAGTGCGCTTTGCCCTATTGAAGAGCTTGCGCTCTTTAGATCTTAGATTGGACAGATCCCTGCTCCACCAGAGAGCATCCATACAGCAAAGGAGTCTACTCACAGGGCAACTGTCTACAAAGGCGCCTACCCACCTACCATCGTCCACCAACCTCTGCACCTCCGCCGGCGGTACATCCCTCTCCCCAGCGAAGTAACTGAATGCTATCACAACGGCGCGGTTTTTGCCTCCATAGTTCAGATGGGCCAAAATGTATACCAGATCCCGCGTCGTAAATTCTGAAAAGCATGTGTAGGTATTATTATTTCTGATCAGTATGCAGGCCCTAGGATTTTCACTTTTAGCATCCCATACTACCTTGCCTCATTACTATTGTCCGCAAATCTGTCCTTTGACTGCCCACGGCTCCTGAATCAGCACCAGGCCAAGTAGCCTCCTGGCGAACAACCTCGCAATGGTGGCCGATGCCCCCTTTGCATGGTGCAAGGTCACCTGGGGTACCCCGGTGCTTGCTCATGGGAGGGAGGGGGTGATTGCACCCTTGCTGGGCATTTATTTCGCTGGCTTCACTGGAGATTTATTACAATTCGCGTAATTTTCTTTTAATGTATCATTAATATCAAACATATTCTCAAACAAGTGCTAGACGGGGATTTTTATATATGGAGAACTCCTCATTTTCTGGAGAACTTCGTATCATATACCAGGTGGAAGTGTTCGCTAAGCGGTAACAAGCTGCTGTCTCTGAGAAAACTTATATTCTCTCAACTCAAATTTTCATTTCAACTCTAATGAATTTTTACAGACCCTAATGATGATGGATATGTTCCAAGATCACCCGGATGATTATGCACTTATGTTTTATGAGATTGCATATAAAACAGAAATCACGCAATTCAAGTACCTTTAAAGGCCGTTTCGAAGAAATTAATAATTACAAAACTAGAAATTCTAAGAAACGGATCAAGTAGGAATTCTCTGCGATTTTTTTTTTTTAAATTAACATTAACCTGTATATTACTTTGTGATTTATATGTATATATTTGCCTTACAATTTGCCCTACCCACCCTGACAATTTTTATATAATTATTAAATCTTCATTTGAACGAATATTTAGCCTGAGTGAGAATGACAGTCGAAAACAGCTTGATATGGGAAGCGTGTTAAATTATTTTTGTATTATTATAATTCATTTTTAAAACCATCACAATATTTCAAACAAAATCACTGTTTTCTGCTTTCCTTCACCTGCAATTGAACACATAGTTGATGGAAAGTAAAATGTAAAACTGAATGCATGAGTAGCTCATCACATAAATTCATTAGCTGTTTCCCCTTTCCTAGTGTTATATTAAATTTCTTTTACAGGTGAAAATACCTATAATGGTGATCATTCTGATGCTCACCAAAGCACCTTCTCGCATAGCAGCAAAGAGGTGAGCGTGAGTACCATTTTTCTTATTTGTAAATCTGTTTATTAAAATTCGTTTAATTGACTGACATGGCCCTTGGACCTTATTGTTTTTTTGTTTTAAGCATGTTCCTCATTTATATATATATATGATTACGTTACTGTGCAGGAAGTTTTAGTGTTTTTTGAATTTGTAAAAGTGAATAAAATTAACAATAACCTCTCAGAGCCATGGCATCTTAAACGTTTTCCTTTTATATAATAATAATAATAATAATTTATGTTGACCTAATCTATTTTTATTAGTGATTTAGTTTATGTTTCATATACAGATATTTTCCTGATAAAATCTCAATAATACTATAGTGAATTATATTATTAAACAAATAAAATATCTTTATTTTATGGGATATCTTTGTTCCATGGGATTAATTCAGTTTTAGATCCATAATCTTATGGTTTTAGAAGATTATTGATGTAAAACTGAATTATTGGGTTGAAATTGTCATAGCTTATCAAAGCATGTTTTGGTTTTATCCTTGGAGCTGTTGCAGTTCTACATAAGGATGCTATGCTATGTAGTATAATTATCCTTAACTTTTTTGAATTATGGAAATCTGTAGAAATAACAGAACTACTATGAAATTTGGGATCTTAGTAATAATACGATTTTAAAAAGCTGTCAAGAGTTTTATAAATCACACAATGAACTAACTAAAATTGAATGCAGTTTGTAAAAATAAACATTGCGACCAAGATCAACTTCTTGATCGTTTCAAGAAATTCAGTGCCTTCTTGACATTAGAACCTACCTTATATTTTTATGTTGGTATAAAATATTTTGCAACAATAAAGGGATCTCCATCACTATTGTATGTAAGCTTCAAGCTAGTACCATAAAAATAGGAAGATGTGATTTTTTCCAGCTGTTAAACTATTCTAAATTAACTTTTTAAAAAGCTTAATTTGAAGATTGCTATAGAGTTTTATTTGGGTCTTAAATTTTTAGTGTTTGCTAAATAACAAATAAATGGCTGAAACTATTCTATTATTGAGATTCTATGAGAGAGATGAAAAATAAAAATTTTCTACTCTAGCATTCATTAATTATAAGCGTAAATTATATAAGTTATCACCACACTAATTTTTATTATTTTTTCAATAAATAAAATATTTAAATAATTGTGTATATTTAATTTAAAAACCTCATTGTATTTTTAAGGGAATTGTACAGTAGACTAGAGGACGGCAGAAGCTCGACTAGCCTTCTATGTTTTCTTAACTAATTTATCCTCACATCAACTAATATTATTATTAGTCAGGTTTCATAAATTAAAATCCATGTTCGAAAAAAAATTAATTGGAAATATTTTATTTAATTGAAATTTTATTTATTTTTTTAAGGGCATTTAAGAACTTGTTATTTTGTATTAGGCAACAAACATTTTTAGAGTCTGCTTAGGGTCTACTAGAGTTCAAGTAATGTATACATTGTTTGCATTCACAGTGGAAAAGACCATCGTTGACGATAGTTATCGTGTAGTATTACGGATTTATACTAGAAATCATGAGCGGAATTCTTTTAATTGTTATAAACCTCTTAAAATAAAACTTTTACTAGATTAAGAAAGAATAAATAGGTGGATATATATATATATGTATATATAAAACCAGCATATATAGCCTATTAAATTTTCGGTTATATCCGTATAATAAGGATTCAAGGAGCCTAACCAAAATTGCTGTGTGGAAGAATTGAACCAGCGATCAAGATTTGGAATTTAGTAACATCTTTAATTTTTTGTTTGTTTGCTTTTTGACTCACTAAAATTTTGAAGTTTCATTGCTGGAATCATTATTTTGTATATTGCATTTATAACAGAAATTGTCAAACTTTGAAATGTCACTGAATTATCGTGAAAGTTTTTTAGGAGTTTGCGAATTTGGAATGGCATAGAGTGCTTGATTTTTCTTGAACAGATTGATAGAATAGGCTGGGGCGTTAGCTATACAGCGAATTCATTTTTCTTAAACTTCGTGGTTTGGAGAACCAACTACTGCATTAAAGCTTGTAAGCGCTAATTCTTATTCATCAAGAAGTGTGTTCACATCCAAATAACTTTTCACCTATACGGTACGTGCGATATAATTTTCTTTTTTGATCTTAAGACATTTTTCGCCCAACCTAAACGGTACGTATGCTATTTAAACCTCAGCCCGCTATTATCTGCAGGGTCTTCTTATCCGAAGCAGCTCCACCGCGCAAGCGAATAGATTTCTTTGCCTTCAAGTCTAGGATTCCCTAAAGCAGCTTCGTCATATATTCCTCTTCTAAAGACTTTACCAATGTTGAGAAATGCTGTAAATGAGTCTTAAAATCTTTGTGTTTCCAAATCGCGCTCATGTGGGCCTCCAATCCAATATTACCCATACAACTTTTGTTTATACTTTCCAAAGAGTGATCCTGGATTTTGCGTATTAATTCAAATTGATTCTTTAATCATAAATGTTTAATAATTTCCTACGGTCTACGGAAGTGTCAGTGTTGGAAGTTTCCACCATTTTCTATTGTAATTCTGTTGCGCGTGTCATTTTTACTAACCTTTAATCATCCACTTTATATTTTAGTCGAAATTTGTTTAAATGTGCCATTTCAAATTTTGAATATTGTTCATAACTTAAATTAGCAAAGTTATTTTGAAAGAGAAAACAGGCATTTGTTAAATTTTACGTTTTTTGTAAATCTTTTTGTAAATCATCTTTTAGTAAAAGCATTTTTTTTTTCAAAGGTATTTTAGTAAAGTGATACTAAGTTGTAATTTTAATAGTAATTTTTTTTTTTATAGGGATCACCAACCAAGGACCTGTCCACAGAGGACTCGCCCAAGAAAGACAAGAAGAAAAAGAAGGGCCTGAGGACGCCATCCTTCCTCAAAAAGAAAAGCAAAAAGAAAATGGTCGAGGCGTAAATGTGACAAAAGGGAACGTATGTGCTACAAGTTAGGAACATATACGAAAAAAAAATTAAATAATTGAAAAAAATAAAATATTAAATTTAAAATAAAAATAAGAAACAACTGCCATATTAATAAACAAAAGATTCCTCCCACTCTATTTTAATGGTGATTATTTCAACATTTGTTTTTTTAGATTAAAAAAGTAGGATGAAATAATAGATATATCTTATTTTATTAAAAATAACTAAATGAAATACCGACAAAAAACTTTTTGAAAAAGTGCATTAAACATCTTAGATTTAGAGAGGGGAGGAATGCACTCGCTCATAAACGACGTTGCATTTTATAAGTATGAAAAATAATAAATTATTATATCACTGCCCGTTGTTTTATTCAAAACTAGGTGCTTTTTGCAGTTGTTTGTTTATTTTTAGTAAAAAAAAAAAAAAAAAATAAGGCGTGGTTTCGCTTTTATTTGTCAAACAAATTATCGCTGCACATTTTTTATTTTTATTTTTTAGACTATAAATATAAAATATAAATATATATATATAAATTTATTAAGAGATATATTTAAATACCAGAAAGGTTTATTAAACCTCTTTAATACAAATTTTTAAGAAGAAAAATAAAAGCTTTTCAATGTACAGGTTATAGAAATTTGAAAAAATAAATAATATATAAATAAGAAAATATATATATATATTTAACTTTATCGTGCAAATGAAAATTTAATATCTGGAAGGGGCTCAATTAAAATTTTTTGAGTACCTCTCTCCTTTTTTTTTTAATTATTAGGTCTTAGGAGAATTTATTTTTTCTTTCTTTCCTCGCCAGTTGTCTCCCTTAACGCTTTTTATATTTGTAAGCAAATTTTGATTCTGTAATGACACCTCCGGACTCATGCCATTTTAATTTTCATTTTTTTTTTTAATTCATTATTTTATAAATAATAGGACAATTTGTTGGAAATACCAGCACAAAATTTTTTTAGAAATTTCTCTTTATAAAAATATAGTAAATATACAAGATTTTAGGTGATTTAATTGGACATTGTTGTATGTACTACAAAGTTTTTTATTTAATAAAAATTTTTTTATAATGAAATATATATTTTATTTTCTATTTAATTATATATTTTATTTACAATAGTGACTATTACGAATTACAAAATTGAAAATGATTTTATTTTATTTTTATTTGTTTATAAAACAAACTAGATAATGGAGGACAAACAAAAATTATGCTTTTATAATGTAAGAAAATTAAAAAAGAATTAACAAATATTTCCCCAGCAATATTTATTATTGTGTATTTGTTTAAAATACAACACATTCATTGTACTGTTCACAACATCTGTTAAATAAACTTATTTTAATTGCTACGATTTTCATTTTTAATCATACGACTTTGTATAATTATTATTTTCATATGTTACTGTCTCGTGGTTATTTGTGTAAAATTTTGGTAATTCTGAGGTAGCTTGGACAATCGTGGCTGATACCGGCCCCAGGAACTATTCTTACTATCACTAGCCACGCGCCTAACATCGATAGTTAATCGAATTATAATGTATAATCTCATCTCATCCTAATAACCTTTTTAAATAAATAAACCTCTTTTTTTTTTTATTGCTTCGCATCTATACTTTACCCTATAACTGTCATATATTCGACAACGCAATCTTAATTCCCCCGGGGAATATATTTGCAAGTGGTGATTACGAGGTCACATTTTTTGGCCCAATAAACAACAACCACGTCGCTGGAGAAACCCAGTTACAAGTGATCCTCAACGGACATGCGAACATCTTGAATAATGAATACGCACAGGTATCATACATTCTTTAATAGGGCAAGCGAACCAAAAGGAAAAAATATGTTAATATATCTGTAATAAGTGTTTATAATTTAATAAAAGTTCTAAAGTGGAAGTGTGGTAATAGTGTAAAGAATAAAAATACATCTTGAAAGGATTAACACAAAATTTTAAAAGAAATTAACTGTTTAATAATGTTTCAGTTCTGCTAATGTATCGATTTTTAATAATAAATCGATTAGAAAAGGTAAAGGTAACCATAGTGCTTGGTGCTATTATACGAAGGGTGGTGTTAGGAGAGGTGTCAGACACGGTTGTACAAATAACTCAGAATTATAGATTTTTTTTTTGTTTCCTTTTGATTATTATCTATTGTGCTTTTTACTTGTGACGTTAATGAATATATTGGTACTTACTGTTTTCACCCATGAATATATCTGCGTCGATATCGACTCTTCAGGGAGTTAAATTACCCGAGTTTTTCATGATGTTAGCTGTCTTCTTGGAGTTGTGGTCAATATGTTTTAGTCTTATCTTGCTAGTCTGTTTAAAAACTGGTGTTTTCAGTCTAAGTATATTTCTCGTAAATTTTTCAAGAGTGGATATAAATATTTGATTTTATTACATACATAACAAATATATATAATTTATTATTATTTATCAAAATTTACAATATTAATTTTTATTACAATTATGCTACTGACTAATACATACTACAATTCATTTAATAATACAAATATGAAAGCTAAGTAAGAATCTAGTGCGTACAAATGCATTTTTTTTAAACTTGATCTTTTGACATTACTCTAGTTGCAGCTATTCTTAATGGAAAAGCCAGTTTCTTTATATTTCTGAAACAAAAGATAAATTATTCTTAAGAAAACGAGGTGTGGCTATTAAATAACCAGGCTAACGCTGTAAAACATTTTATTTTGATTTCATATTTATTTACTTATTATCACCTTCAATATACACCCCTCCTATATCCCTACAGCGCTCCATGCGAATCTTCCATTGTTTGAAATAGTGCTGGAAGTCCTCTTCTGTCAGTTCCTTCAGGACGCGTCCGCTTTCTCTTTCACAGCTTCAACAGACTCAAATCGTGTTCCTTTTAATGCATAATACACTGTAGGAAACAGATAGAAATCGCACGGTGCAAGATCCGGCCAATAGGGCGGATGGTCTAACACCGGGATGCTGTACGTGGATAGAAACCTCTTTACAGACAATGCGGAATGAGCCGGCATATTGTTTTGGTGGAGAACATATGACTTGTCTTTCCACAATTCGGGTCGTTTTTTCCTTATTCTTCACGGAGTTCAGCAAGAACGTGAAGGTAATAATATTGATTAACTTCAGGAACCCAGTGAAGGTACACAATTCCATGAATATCGAAAAACAATCATCATTGCTTTGAATTTTGATTTGCTAATTTGAGCTTTTTTGGCTCTCAGTCAAGTTGGGCTCTTCCAGTGCATGGATTGGTGCTTCGTTCCGGGATCATAAGTAAAAAAACCACGTTTCGTCACATGTTCAAAGATTTTTGCGAACTTCTTGTTGTTCAAACGTGAGAATTTTAGGCTCCATTTTGGCACACACTTTTTTCATGTTAAAATTGTTATGTAAAATTTGCCGTACACATTCTTTGTCAATTCCTACAGTTTCAGCAATCGCACGAATACTTAACCGACGGTCAGATCGAACCACATTACCGACTGCTTCGATATTGTCATCCGTTTTTGACGTGGAAGGGCGACCCGGGCGTGAATCATCTTCAATGTCTTCTCGGCCATCTTGAAAACGCTTAAACCACTCAAAAACAGGTGCATGCGATAACATTCATGGCCATACACTTCTTTCAATACATTATAAGTTTCAGTAGCGGTTTTTCCAAGATTCACGTGAAATTTTACAACAATTCGTTGCTGTATTGTAACATTTACCATTTTTCCGGCGAAACAAAAAACAATCTAATGCTACGAAGGCTACGGCTATACGGATTTGTTTACAGAAGCGAGAGGTACTGCATTCGAAAGAGAAGGATTCACGCTAAACAGCGTCGGTCGCTGACGTTTGGCATGCGTACTTCATCTGTAGCAGCCTCAGTCTCGTTATTTAATAGCCACACCTTGTATAATCGATTTTTTTTTTATAATCAATTCGGTGAATATTTGGTAATTTCACATGATTTTGAACTTTTTTTATGACATTTCTTTGTTTTAATACAGCAAAGTTTAGTTTTACTAATTGAATTTGTGAAATATTAACGGGTTTAGCTTCTTTAGGCGAGAAGGTTTACACTCATTTCCAAACGTATATTATTAGATTGTTGGGTTCACAAATAAAGTATACATTCACACATGCAAACTTACTCTATAGATTTTCTGTTAATCTAAAATACAGTTCCTCAATGTTCATTTATAGACTTCATTAATAGTTCTATTTCAGATACTGAGCTCTTCAGATCAACGAAAGGATCTGTGATCGAATTTAGGTTTAGCACCATTGGACCTTTTTTTTTCTCTGAGGTCTTTTCACTAATTGAAGTGTCCCGAGAGTTAATTTTGAAACTTTCTCTAAATATCCTTGTTCAAGGCACACTGGTATGTCGGATCGTTTTAGGGAGCGCTCCACTTTTGACAAATAAGCCTCCACACTGGATTTTTTCTTCATATCCAAAGATTTGGATGACTATTCTCACTAAATTCAAGCATGCAACAGTGAGTGACACATTGTGAATGAACTGACAAACATCTACCTTACAAGCAAGCGGATGTACAACATCCACGGTGACACGCATATTACTGTGGATTAAGGCGATCCTTACTCGGGTAAAAGTTAATTCATGCGTCCAGTAAATGGCAGATACTCGCTGGCACCCTTGTTGAAGTTTCTACAGTCGTTATCGATGCAATCGATACGGACGAGATGGAATTAAGGAGAAGGAAGTTTTATCGGAGGCGATACCGCAAGTTGCGTCCGTTGTTTCATCTGTTTGATTATCCAGAGATTTGTTTATATCAACATTCATTCAATATGGTGCTCAGTATCAGGATCTGTATAGTGTTCACATACATAAACAGACAATTTAAAAAAAAACATTTTGGACTCAAAACGTGTTTTCCAGTAAAAATTCGATATCGAAAATTTGATACTATTACAATACTTCCTCCTAATAAGAGGAGGAAGCAGTAAAAAGGGATATTTTTAACTGAATTTTTTTTTTTTTTTTTTTTTTTTTTAACTGAAAATTATTAATTCTTTTAAGACATTTTTGTCGGTATTTTAACATCAATTTTATTTCGTTCCATTAGTATTAAAGACGAAATAAAAAATGGCGGATTTACATTTGCATTTCCGCCTCATACACTCTTGAATTCTATTTCAACAATAGAATGAAAAGTCTGTATTTTTTTCTTTATAGGTCACATTAATTATATAAAAAAAATTAATTTGTGTTGAAAATTACTTTTTGCATTTTTTTTATAAAAAATTTTCATTGCAGAATTTGAAAATTTATGAAATACTTACGGAGGGAAAATTAGTCACAAAAACTCTTAAACTAGATTTTTCATAGAAACAATTGGCTATAAATTATTAGCCAATCACAGTGTGGAAGTAAATGTGTGAAATGTGAGCGTGGTCAACATTGTAATGCTAAAGTTCCGATTGGCCTTAGATAACCCACATTTCACACCTCTTATTCTACACTGTAACTGACTAATTATTACTATGAAAAATGTTGTTTAAATTTTTGTTTACCAATTTTCCTTCCGTACGTATTTTTTTTATAAGTTACCAATAGTACAAAAAAAAACTGGTGTGAAACACTCACACAACTTTCTCTTACTCCAGTTCTCAAAATTATAATTGACAAATTTTATAGTTTGTGTATCAAATTTAATGAAATTCGTCGAAAACTGAAGAAACTGTTCAGTAAAAGCGCACTTCCGGTTTACTAATTTTCTTGAAACTCGGAATTTCAGCCATCTATTTATTTCTAATTAATTATGTTTGGATGATAGAATTTATAATCAACTATGATAGCACTTTAGAGAAAAACATAACCCCACCCCTCCCCTAAAAGTGCCCTTAAAAGAATTTTCCTATAAAAATAAAAGATGTAGATCTTTGCATGTTTAGTTTATACATGAAGTTTCAAAAAAATCGTCGAAGCCATTTTTGAGAAAATTGCGAAAAAGTGAATAAATCATTTAATAAAGTGGTAAAGTAAACGCCTTCCGGTTATCCAATTTTTTCAAACTCGGAATTTCACAACATATTTAATTCTAATTACATTATTTAGATGACAGAATTGTCTAAAACTGAATAGCACTTTAGATGGAACCTAACCCCACCCCTCCCCAAAAAGTGCCCTTCATGCATTTTCCCGGAGAAATGTTTCAAATAAAAGTTGTAGCTCTTTGTATGTGTGGTTGATGTTTCAATTTTAAAGAAAATCGTCGGAGCCATTTTTGAGAAAATCGCAAAAAAGTAAAAAATCTAATTAGTAAAGTGGTATTTCCGGTTGAGGAATTTTGACAGATAACGTAGTGTCAGATCCCATGGTGATACCTAAACGGAATATCAAGTTTCAACTTTCTACGGTTTTTCGTTTTTATACATACACACACACACACACAGAACATTTGCTAAAATCCACTTTTTTGGACTCAGGGGACCTCAAAACGGATATTTCCGGTGATAACTCGATATCGAAAATTTGACACGATTATAATACTTCCTCTTACTAGGAGTAAGAGAAAGTAAAAATTGTAAATAACGCCATATTAACTATTTTTAAACAGTCTTTAAATTGTAAATACCAATTATATTTGATGCTATATGGGTCAAAGCATCAAGCTACTAATCTATTAAAACAGAGCTATAAGAAACTTTGATCGTCGTTAATTATAATTTTTCGTAACTATTTAAGAGCTGCCTTAACAATATAAAAAACTCAAATGACATTGATCCATTTCTAATCTAAGTGATTTTGGAGTTGAACGGAGGAGACAAAACACGTTTAAAAAATTGAGTTTAAAAAATCTAGGTGCAGTAATCCCCGAATAGGTATACATAAAGCAAAATTTTTTTTACTAAACTTTGAAACAAATATAATTTAGGATCCCAGCTTTTTGATTCCTCTTTAGATAGAATATTAATTACAGATCCTACAGCAGCATTAGCTCTATTAATTGCATTACTTGTTGCATCATTAAATAGAACTGATTAGCAATATTTGCAGTATTTTAAATTACACGGACGGTTTTGATAAAACGTTCGAAATTAAAAAAAAAAAAATTACCTGAATATATTACATCACATGCTATTCATTTTTACTAAAGTATGGATTTGAAGCAGATTACAACGTTATCCGGTTACAGCGTAAGCAATATTACATTTAACAATAACAATATAAATTACATTTAACTGAAAATCTAGAAAATTCGAGTTGTCTAGTTCTAGTATTGAACCCACATTATGAGTGATGTTTCAACGCTGTCATGTGGTTGTTGATATTGATGATGAGTGGACTTCAGAAAGAAGCCAACAAAATGGTTAAATTACTAAGAATACTCAAGAATGCAGCTTCATTCTGATTATAAATTCAGTTCTCATCTATTGAACTACATAGTAGCATCCATGATATTTTCAAATTTTTCTTTGCTTTCTAAAATAGATTTTTTAATCAGAAAAGCCATAGTTTACGAATATATTGTATGTCGATTAATGCAGTAAGTATCTTCCGCATATTCTGCATGCCCTGTAATGAAGAAAAATTTCTTTATTTGCCCAGCAGATTATTTCTACCTTAGATTTTTTTTCTGCTTCTGGTGGGCTATACCCCGGCACTACAGCCATCATAGGATTGTTGTGCCATTATTTCTACCTTACAAATAAATAAATATTATTTAAATCCAATAAAATTGATGATTAATTTATTTATATCATAAACAAAACTTTGAAAGAGTATTTCAACTATTTTTTATGACTATATCACAATATCTTATTAATTTTATGGCAATTATTGATTTGAACAAAGTCGTAGAGACCAATTTATAATAATTTAAATTCGGATAAGGAATGGGAGTGTCTCAGATGTAGCTATTTATATTTTATATCTCTAGTATGCTACTATATACCAAATACTTAATGTAAGTGCAAGAATTCCATTTTTATTGGACTTTACTATTCACACAAAACGGATAATATTTATTACATTTGGTATATATAAAGTTTAATATACATTTTCATACAATGAATTCCGGGGATTTGCAGACATTAGTCTTCTTTTAATTAACTATACAGTTGTATTAGGAAGTTGGCAGAGCATCTATCTATACGCTGCTAAGTAACACTAACGGTACGGATACACTAAGAGCTACGCTAACTATCGAACCAAGTCGGCCTTGTCCACGAATATTAAATGTGTAGAAATTGAATGAAAGTGGCCAGATTTGCAGCTACGCTATGCGAGCTAAGTCCAACCAATTTGTTTCTATTAGGCGTGTCAACAAATTTCCTTAAGCTATATTTTCAGGCATCCATTGGCCACGGGCATGCGCAGTTTGCACTTTCCCTAATCTTAAGTGGGATTTACAAGTTTTTTATTTTAATTTGTTATTGTAAGTAAATCTTGTCCAAGGTAATTAGAGCTTCCAAGCCCCAAATGCGCAGCTTTCATTTGGGCTATAGAAACCTGCATCAAGTTAAATACTCCCTTTTGGCATTTGCGGATGACCTGGTGATACTAGCTAATAATGACCGAGACCTCAATTACAATTTGGCTATTCTGAGAACGGAGCTGGGAAAAGTTAATATGAAGATCAGCTCCAGCAAAACGAAAGTCATGCGTATAGGGAAGAAGCCGCATCGAATAATGAGGGTGGTTAAAATAGGAGAAGACAAGCTAGAACAGGTCACGAAGTTCAAGAATCTAGGTGCGCATCGAAGCGAGGATGGATGCATGGACGAAGAAATTAGGCAAAGAACAGGTGCTGCAGGTAGGATGTTTAGTGCGGTCAGGAAGGGTTTCCTCAGTATTAGGGAGGTGTCTAAGAAAACCAAGCTTTGAGTCTATAGGTCAACATTCCTCCCTATATTCACTTACTCATCGGAGTCCTAGACACTGACCAAGAAGCATAAAAGTAGAATACAGGCAACTGAGATGAGGATTTGAGGAAGATAGAGAGGAAGACAAGAAGGGACAGGGTTCGTAATGCCCTAATAAGATCCAACTTGAATATACAGCCAGCAGAAGAAATAATAGAAGAAAATAAGCTGTGCTGGTTCGGGCATGTTCTACGGATGGATTCCGACAGAGCGGCTAGAATGGCATATGAAGCACAGGTAGAGGGACGGAGAGGAAGGGGTAGACCGCGACGCAGGTGGGAAGAGTGTGTAAAAGAGGCGTGGGGGGATATGAGAGCATTGGCGGAAGACAGAGAGGGGTGGAGGAAAATCTACAAGATTTAGGGGGCCTCACACCGCCAAGGCGGTAGAAGAGGCGCACGATGATGATGATGATTGTAAATCTGCTTCGGGCTGTCACTATTGTTTCACGCTATTATAAAGTGTTAAAAGATTGATTGAAGAAGTCACCCCTGCCTTTCGGAAAGATCTAAAGAGGATTACCGTAATATAATATTGAAAGACAATGTGTGAGAAAAAATTTCATTAGATATGGAAAAGCTCAGGCAACCTCATGCACCCACTTCCTTTTCTTTTTCAATAAACTTGTTAATAATAGATAATTCATCATCACTAGTCGAGCTGTTTTTTTCCCCAAGGTAACTTCATTCGCGACATGTCGAATGCCAGTCTAGCCAAGACTAAGATTCGTAGCTAGCTTATCTCACCGTCATAGTGCAGCTCTCAGGGTAGCCGTAACATAAGTCCGGCCTTATAAATTTCCAAAAATATAGTTTATATGAGGTGCAGTAGTCAATAATAGTCAATGCAGTAGTCAATTCAATTTGTCCGTCAACCTGCTTAAGGAACCAAACTTTTTGTTGTCGTGGTTGCGGGTAGAGTATATTAACTTATTATCCTCTATTTGCTAGCTAAAAATGATAACTTTGAAGACGTTCGTAAACATACTGGACATTTTTCATTGGGTGCATAAATACTCTTCAAATAATGTTCATTTCCAGGTAAATAAATAAAGTAGAAACAAAAATTATAAATTAATATTTATAATTTCCATATTATTTACATAAATAATTTATTTCTTGTACAAGGTTCTTACGAAAACAATGTAACTAATATAATAATAAAATTGCAAAATGTAAGAATACTTTAAAAAAAAAAAAAAAAAATGGAATAAAAAATCTGGACAATTTAAACGCAATTTTAATTGGAACGCTGCAAGGTAAATATTTTTTAAATTTTCACCGAAAGAAGCCTATAAATGAATAAATAAACTATTTATGTACAGGTTCATTCTGATTACAAATTCAATTCTAATCTATTGAACTATGTAAAAGCATTCTTGATATTCTCAAATTATTATTTTCATTTTGTACACTATATATTTTCTATAATGATATTCATGTAAATTTTTACATCCTATTTTAACTTATTCTAAAGTTTTCGTCCTGTAATTTAATGTAGATACCATGCTTGTGAAATAATGAAAAAAAAAAAAAAGGTATTACTCTGTTACACTGTAACTAGCTAAGTTAATTTAGGATCCCTAAAAATATTTACGATCTCAGTGATTAAGTAAATAGAAATAGTATGTCTACACATACCTAGAATAGGTGGTTTGTTTTTTATTTTAATTATTTTTTTTGTTATAGTTAAAATTTAAATATTGTGTGCTTTTTTTACACAAAAATATGATTCTACGGTTCACTGAGCATTTCTTCAATTGTTTTGTCATCATGTAATGGAAAATTCGATAAAGCTGTATCACTTTCTAGAAGTTCCCTTAATTCAGATTCTAGATCCAATTGGCCGACTACAGGACAAGCACCATCTCCACCGGAACTGTCACCATCCAATGCAACCACACCTCCCTAAACAATAAATATCATCTTAGTCATTTTTATTGCTATGACATACACATGTGGATAAAAGAAGGTTACTAATTAGGTTGCTTTTTTTTTTTTTTTAATTCCACTAGAGGGCAGTACCAGAGCTCGCGCCCAGGCAGATAATTTGGCGCTGATATCACGCAACTCAACAACACAATGTCAGCCCTCGCTCAGATGAGGGCAGTAGAATTTGGACATTGGTAAAACATATTGCACATTTCAAGATTTCAATAAAATTTGAAATAAAATGTACAATAACAACATACCCTGAAATATTCTGTAGAATCAGATACTCCTGGATTTCACAATTATAAGAATACTTAATCTCACATCCACAGTACCAAATATCTTATTTATTGGAACTCACGTTTGAAAGTTTGTTTTTTATTTGCTTACTTGATCTAACTTTTCTCTAATTTTTATTTTATCTCCAAATTTAGGCTAGAGAATATGATTTGTTTAATTGTTCTACACTCACAGCTACAGTTAACATTTTAAAAAGAAGATTGTTTAATTGCTATTGAAATGATTTAAATTCAATAAAAATTATGAAAAAATGCAAAAAAATTACACTTATTACAATATAAACAAACTAAGTAAATAAAATAAAAAACACTGAAAGAAACAGAGTTGGAAAGATATGTCAAACCATAGATATCTTTAGTTACTCACTCAATATGTAAACCTCGTATACAGAAAAGTTTAACTTATTACAAATCAGTTTTCTTAGATCGCCAAGTTTCATTATCACCTAGTGAAATTCCTTTTTATGTTGCAAAATAATATGCTTTCAAAACTAATTACATGAAATAAATTGTAATACTTACACTTACAGCGGTAGTCAAAGGAGATGTTGTATTCGTAGCAGTAGAAACAGATACGGGAGGTTCATTGACAACTCCCATTGCTTTGCGTATTGCGGGAACTGCAATTATTGCACCCGGTGGGACTTGCTTGGCAAGTTCTGTTAAGCTTTCAGTGATTTTCTCAGCTATATCAATAAAAAAAGAAATAATACAATGTAATGTAATAAAACTAACAATAATATATTTCGCTAAAATTATCTCAATGAACATTTTATAAAAATGTTGTCTTTAAATATTAATTTCTTTCAAGAATTATAATTAATTCATATTATTTAATTACCCAGATTAAGTTCAGTATCTGATGGCTGAAGAATATGACTAAGATGTGGTGGAGGTGGTGCAGACAATCTATCACTTTGTACTTGTTGCAGTTTCTCCAGCAGCACGGAAGTTTGTTCTAATTTTTCTTGTACACAGCTCTGTTGCCTTGCTTGTGTTTGATCTTCATTTAACATCGACTCTGTATAATAAATTATTTAAATTAAAGTTATTTTGAATATATTTTGGAGAATGAAAGAAATATTTTAAAATTACAAACCATATTCATTGAGAAATGATATGTCAATACCCAATTCAGATAATGTCCTCAGTTGAGCTATATCCATTTTTCCTAATTGGGAGTCAGTCTTTTTCTGCGTTTGATCGGTTACATTCTGATTGTTTACCTCATCACTATTTGCCCCACGACCTTCCATAAGTTCACGAACCTTAAAAAATTAATAATTCGAATGAATTTACAATGGTGAAGTCAGTCATCCAATAGCATTCCATAAACATTCATTTTTTTTAGATTACTTGGAAGCTAGTTCCAAGGCAAATGATTTTAGATGATTAATGAAGTTAGATAGTTTTTACACTAGTCTGATGCATGAAAACACAATGAATCAGGAAGACAATTGGCGGATAAGTGGACTCGAGTAGGCGCTATATCATTCTTTGCCAAACCCGAAATATTTGTAGCAGCATTGAGTATGATGTTTTATCCATTAAGACATTCAAGGTCAAATTTTCAAAAAGATTTTTAGATATGGATTTTTTTTCCTTAAGGGTTCTTTACCGCGACCATTGATGATACCCCCTGGTGCCGTAGATGACCTAGCTCATCTACAGCACCCTCTCCAGGTTGTAAGAAATCCCAAGATCCAGGAAGTTTCTTCCTAGGGTGGACATTTCCTCCTCTCCTATCTGTTAACAACCCAGACTATTAAATCTTCTTTGAATGACGGCATCCGGGATGGTGTTCCAGAGAGGAGCTTTTTTCGCCACCTCTTCCTTCTTGATTTCTTCTAAGAATACTTGGTCGTTAATCCGCAAATGCAAAAGGGCTCTGGCCCAAAGAGAGAAGATGCAGCGCCTTCTTTTGCCAGGGTGTCGGCCACCTCATTACCTTCCACGCTGACATGTCCGGCACCCAAAATAGGGTGACTTTATTTCTTCTGCCTAGGTCGTTAAGCTTACCTAGGCATTCCCATACCATTTTCGAACTGATAATATAAGAGCTCAGTGCTTTAGAGGCAGCCTGACTATCGGATAGGATAACTATCTCCTGATTCCGATATCCCCTATCAAACTTCAACTGAACGCGCCTTCCCACAGCATGAATTTCCGCCTGGACGATTCTGGGAAACATACCCATGGGTTACGAGTGTTTGGTTCTAGGTCCAAACACCCCTGCACCGGTTCCTTCGAGGATCTTAGACCCATCTGAATACCACTTAATGGCATACTTACTAATACTAGCCGGAGCGGAGCCTTCGCTCCACTCCCTTTTCGTACTTAGCTTCGTGGAAAATTCCTAACGAAACTATTTTTCTTAATCATACTATCCCTAGGAAGGTTCCAGGGGAGGGAGTCGACAGAAGGAAATGTCCGCTCCCTAGAGCTTAGCCCGTGTCCGCCCACGCCCTCCCTAGAGATTCTGAGGAGGACTCCCTTCGCCACCCTTTCCACCACTAGTTGAGCGATGTGAGATTGAGAATGACCTCAATCCCGGCCGTGGGACACGTCCTCATTGCTCCTGTCGTGCATAGGCACGCAAGGAGCTGCACTTTGCCAAGAGTTTTCTTGACTTTCTCAATCTTTGTCCTGCTATACCACGCTACTGCGCCATAGGTGATGGATGATAGGTTTCACCATCATGGTGTACATCCAATTCAGAATGCGAGGGGGACAGCCCCAGGACTTGCCCACTATCCTCCTACATACCATGAGAGCGCGAGTAGCCTTACTGGCAGTTAATTCAACGTGCCTGTAGATATGGATTAGTTAACACGAAGATATTTTCATTGGTTTCCTCGTGGATATGAGATCTCTAAAATATAAACAAAAGATGAGCATGTCCATTGCCTGTCTTCATGATTAGTTCCGACAGGTCTGGTTTTCTCTTAATAAGGAATGATCCATGCTGAATCCAGTAGATGTAGAACGACTCTCAATTCTGCTTAGATATACAGCAACATATATAGGACTCTGAGCCGATATTATTCTATTCCGGAAGAGCCATGGCTTGAAAACGATTTTATCATTAGACACTGTACGATTCTGTGGAAAAATGTTTGTGATTGCAAGCAATATCAATTTGCTCTAACCTAAGAGATTTTTTTTCTTTAATTTACTAAATAATTATAATTCAGTTTCTTATTGCTACAAAAATATTAGAAAATTCACTTTATCCTCTAATTGCAATTGACATAATTCTAATAAACAAATTTTGTTCAAAGTTGAAAAAAATTTGATATTTTATCCGTCGTAGTATGGATATTCCTTTTGTTTCTGGCCGGTTCCGGATTTTCATCCATCGTCAAAGCAAATTCCCAAGTAAGTGTAGAGTTCACTTCAAAGCAATGTTTCTCTTACACTCACACTTGTTGGTTTCTTGGTGCGAACTTGGCGAATTTGCTCTGACGATGGAAGAAAATCCGAAATCGGTCAGGAACAAAAGGAATAGACATGCTAAGACGGATAAAATAGCAGATGTTATTCGGCATTGCAGGCCTTCCACATATTCAACATTAAAAAAAAAAAAAAAATTAAATATTTAGTTGTCTTTGACGAAATAGCACTTTGACATAGTGTCGAACGTTAGTAGTTGACTCTTAAGTCAATTTCCCGTAAACCTGTTTCAAATAAATAATGAATCTTTGTAGAGGATGTGCTATAAAGGTGCCACTACAACAGGAAAGATCTACTGTTGTTTTCCTTATTGTGAGCACCCTTAGATGTTATCTTTGAACATACAAAGTGATCGCCTTAGAGGTAAAATATGTAAGTGTTGTAGGGTATGTAGTGATGAAGTAGCGTTTGCCTGTAGATTCGCTAAACCCAAATAATTACAGACTTCAACTATCACTGGCTGCCCTAAATGTATTGTGTGTACATTAGAGGTGCCAGGTGTACTCAGGTTGAGTTACCCGTGGAACGCTAACCAAGATCCTTGAAATTATGGCTAGGTTAGTTCACTTTCCCCGAAGGGGTTATAAAAGTGTTAAATTTATCAATTAGTCGTGGGTACACTAAATATAAAGAGAAAATCATATAAACAGCCTTTCAAGCCTATCTCAAAAAATATGAAAAGACAATACAAATGCATTTTGATCGAAACTTTTTTATCAATGAAATCAATGAATAGACACAGGAACCTATTGTGCTTGTCTGACAAATGTTTTCAATGGTATATATATATATATATACCATTATATATATATATATGTCTTGTTCCGAAGCTCAAATGTTATAAAAACACAAACATGAAGTTTGTGTAGCTTGAAAAGATTTTATAAGTTAATGGAAGTAGATAGCGTGTTTTATATACTTGGGAGGAAAGAAGTTGGTAATGATGAAGCGTAGACATTACTTTTAATTTTTTATCTATTAACTATCTAGCGCAGAGGATATTGGTTTGTAAAGTTTATACTCGTCAGAGATTGAAACGCAAAGCTGAATCTCAAAGTTTGACTTACGAGATCTCTTTTGTTGTATTTTTATAACAACCGTTTATACCAATGACAGTAATGGAAGATTCTTCTCGACCGTTCTTATTTGAAGGAAAAGGATTGTGAGATTAGGTCTTTTTAAAAAATAAGAAAACTTAAATTCTTGCCAACGTTTCGACAAATATATTGTCTTTTTCAAGGCATAAAAAAATAACTTTTGATCATTTTTGTTCACTATTCTCTAGTTGAGGTGTTCTCAACTTTTTATTTGCCAAATTTTATACATAAGTTTTTAAATTTGTTATGTTTTGAAGATTATTTAATAGTTTTTTTTTATTTTTTTTATGCCTTGAAAAAGACAATATATTTGTGAAACGTTGGCAAGAATTTAAGTTTTCTTATTTTTTAAAAAGACCGAGACTCACAATCCTTTTCCTTCACCAATGACAAGTCTTAATGTAGTGCCTGGTGGTCTTGTGGATTGTTTGAGGATGTGAACATTTCTTTTCGCTTATGAAGTTTGTGTGGCTTTCAAAATAGTCTTTTATTGATAAGATAACGCACGTCATCGAAAGTTGCTAGTAACATACGTACAAGTCTGATAATAATATAACAAAAAAATACCTTTTCCTCTTCCTCACGGAAACGCCTCTGCTCGTCAATTATTGCTTTTGATTTACGATGTTCACCTGCTGTTAGTAGATCAAGCAGATTATCTACCATTGTCAATGTATAATCACAATCCTTAGCGAAGTTCAATACACTGAAATTAGTAATAATAATAATGAATTTTATGAATGAAAACGATATTATTTTTTTTTAAGGGGGAATATGCACTGCGACCTGAAAGATCTATTGCCCCCCCCCGACCTTCTTAGGGCATTGCCGGCCTCTAAGCAATGTCCTCTAGCTACATCCAACACCGCCCAGTCAATTGGCTGTAGTTGCTCCTAAAGATAGAAAATCTAAGGGCAGCATGCTGGATTCGAACCCGGGATCTCCGCGTTGCTAGTCAAGCACACTATCATGAGCTACACTTCCCTTAAAAAAATAATTTATATATAATAAAATTAAAAAGGCTTACCTTTCAGCGTACAAAGTGGCGTTTTCATCACCGTACGTTTCATAGAGTAAATCTGATTCCTCTTTTGAAAGATTTGCAAAAGTTGAATCATAAGAAGGTGCGTACGATCCAAATGCCCCATAATTTAATGGTTTAACTAAAACAATAAAATAAATAAAATATATCACTCTAACAACAAACTGTACAAAATCAATACTATTTCAAAGTTCTCACCAGTTTTAGCAATATTTCTTCGATCTTCTCTGAACCCATGCAATTGCCCAGTACCATGGGTTAATCTTCCAACTAATTGTCCAATTGTTACTGGTTTCAATCTTGGTTTTTCTGGATCTATACCATCCCCGCCTACAAATATTGCTAAAGATGTACTACCATCTTGCTGTTGCCTCAGGAAACCCATCTAATTACAATGACAAAACAATTATTGAAAAAATACGGATTAGGTAGATTATAATTAAATTCTTTCAAGACTTAAAAAATTCAAAAATGATATTTAAAAAAAAAAAGTTGTCTATGCGTCGATCGTGAATTCTCTTTTATATTAACCTTTTTCTTAAAAATTCCGCAAGAAACTCAATGGGGCTAAGTATGTATTTACTTTACTTCATGGTTGTTCTTCAACAATATAAGCGGTGCTGGTCAACTATACTGGCCTGCTCGATCACAGGTTACATGATCAGTCAAAGATACTGATTTAAACCTCAAAAAGGGCATAATATAAAAAGTAACTATAGATTATCCACTTAACATTAGGAAATTGTCAACATTAAATAAAGAAAAAAGTAATACAGAACAATAAAATTAATAACAAATTTAGCGTCAAGGTAAAAATATTATAACAAGAATGTCTAAGTCAGAATATAGGTAATTTAGAATAAATATACACACATAAACAACAAAAGAAAAAAAAATAAGACGTGAACAGTCTTTGTCACTAGTACAAGTCAAAAGACATGATAATGCCGGTAAGAGCAAGGTACCGTATAATGATGGTGGACTATACCGTATAATCATGATCGATTCTGCAAGGCTGTGGAAGCAAGTGGAATAGATGCCCAGCTTCCTGAAGAAGGAGCACTTTCCTTGGGGATTGCTCCCCGATTTCCAAACCACAATCCTACAAAGGCATACTGCCGCTCGCCATACTCTGAGCGGAACTTTTCTTCCCCCTTTTCCTTCCCGACATTTATCATATATTCCCTTCTTCTCCTGATCCACAATAATAAATAAAAAATTATCTAAATAGGAGGAGCCGAACGTTGAAAATGACAAAATTTCTTTAAACTCAAATTTTAAGTTTTTGTCCTAACATAAATATAGAGGTGGTAAGAAAATAAGTACCAACCTACTAACTAATCTTGGCAGCTAGAAAGTTCTGATTATATTATGGTCCAGCAAAGCGCTCTAAAAATACTGAACCAACTACAAATAATAATTGAAATTAACGCCACCAATTCCGTACAACTATCCAAAATAATGTTTTTGGAAAATTGTTTCAAATAAAAGTATTATTATTATTATTATAATTCAAGGAAGAGGAGGGCAAAACCCTACGCTATCCAAAGCCTCCCTGGGCCCATATAGCTACCTCTAAAGAATAACATTACTGGGTCTGGAACAAAAGTCCAGGCCCAGGTTTTACCTATCTAAGCTTCACCACAGACCGAACAAATCGGACCAAAACCTTAAAAGGACATAGCTTAAGATCCTCTACCGACATCCTATTCCGGCCGAAGGTCCTAAACCTTATCTCCTCACAGCCCAAACAATCCGTCATCAGATGCATGGGTGTTTCCTCCTCCGTCCCACAAACTCTACAAAAGGGGTCAGGCATGAGTCCCATTGTATAGAGATGTCTCCTTAAGCCACAATGCCCAGTGAGGAAGCCAACCAGATGCCTGAGAAAGGTCCGTGAAAGCATCGGATCCCGCTATTCAAAGCTCCGTCCGGACCCCCAATGAGCATCTTAGATTGCCGACAACCCACTCGTTATCCACGTCTGGAAGCCTGACAAACATGTGCCAGAAGACACACCAACAGCAGGCTCTGGACCAATGAAAGGGAGAGAGGCCCTGATTTGGCAAACCAATCCACCTCCCGATTCCCAAATGATCAAATAAAAGTAAGTACATTTTTAAATACAAATATTTTAAAGTAATACATTTTTATATATAAAGTTTAAGGGAAATCGTTATAGTTGCTTTTACGAAAAAAAAAATCCAAAAACTTATAAACCTACTCTATTAAGTCGGACTTCCAGGGAACCGAATTCATCCACTGGACTTCATCGACTACAAATTCTATCAATGTGTTCCAATGAGTATAACGTAAGTGGTAAAACCTGAAGTGGTACTTTAGAAGGAAGCATAACGCTACTGTCCCCCCAGAACCCTGAAAAAATGTTTCATATAAAAGTGACAGGTATTCATTTGTGTAGATAGTATACAAAGTTTTAAAAAAAATCTTAGAGCTGTTTTCGAGAAAATTACGAAAAACTGAAAAAACTATTCAGTAAAGTCGCACGTCCGGTTGATGGATTTTGCCCGAAATCTTTGTGTCTGATGCTTGTGGTAGTACTTAAACGAATAAATACCACGTTTTGAGCTTCCTGTTAATTTTTGTTTTTGAGATATTCTGGGATACACATGTATCACAAAACATGTAAATCTGGCACGATCACAATACTCCATCGAACTAGGAATGAGAGAAAGTAAAGACACATTTGAATTTTAAAGTCTCAGATTCCTCAGAACCACCTAAAAACAATTTTTGCAAATAAAAGTGATACGTTTCTATTTATGCAGCAAGCATTCCAATTTTAAAGAAAATCGTTGTAAGTGTTATCGAGAAAATTCCAAAAAACTCAAAAACCTATTCTGTAAAATCGCACTTCCGGTAAACCGATTTTCTTCTGCCTGCCCAAGCTCTTCTGCAGACATCCTATTCCGAGCAAAGGTCCTCAACATAATTTCCACACAACCCAAGTAATATAAGATGAATCGAACTTTAGAAAAGGGATCTGGCATGAGTTTCATTACGTAGAGTTATCTCCTTAAACCACAAATGCCAACTGGAACCAACCATATGCCTAAGAGAGGTCCGTGAAAGACACAGCAACAACTCACTATTAGCTCTACCCAGTCTCCTAATAAACAACTTAGTCTGCCGACACTCAGCTCATACACAGAGATAAATGGTGAGAAGCTGTCCAAGGTTAGTAGATATATACTCAAAAGACTTATGGGCTCAGGACCAAAGAAGTGGAGAGAGGCACCTAATTTGCCCAACCAATGTAACTCCTCACATCCCAAAATTCCCATTGAGCTGTTACCAAAACTAGAAGAACATCTTTAGAGCAAAAAAGCTCTTCCAATCTTCTGGAACACTTGCATCTGGAACTGAAGGCAAGAACTCAGCGCCTACCGAGAAAATTCCAAAAAAACGAAAATTCGTAGGCTCCCGTGCGCGCAGATACAAACAACGCAGTGTACCGTGCGAGCAGATACAAACATCTTTTCAACAACATCCTGTAATATCCGTGTGATTATCATATCACTCCAGATGGACCAACATTAACCAACCTTCCCTAGTAAGCAACTCAACTCTATTTTATAACAAGTCAGAAGGAATAGAACTCGTGTCAGATTGAAAACACTTTAAAAGCATTTCGCGATGAAAGATAGAATAACTATATATTTTCCCTGCTAAAAATTTGCCTCTTTATTCTACAACAGACATTCATTGCTAGATTTTTCACGTCACAAAGAGCAGCTGTTGTAGTTGGCGTGGTCCACATCGCATTTGGCCATCATTTAGACAGGCCAAGCGTTGAATATTCCTAAGCTGCAGGCCCAGCGGACTTATTCAAGTGCACCTCCAACACACTAAAGCCGCATATAACATCCTACATATAACCATACAATAAATCCGTTTTTTTTTTTAAGGCTCTTACATCTACACCTGATTCCAAAAAATCAGTTGAGAATGAAGAGCCCTAACTTGTCTTCCTAGTTTTTGTAACGAAGATGAGCATCAGACATTTCTATTACCACTAATTATCTTAGGACCAATCTCCTCGAATGAAGACAATACTTCCAAGGTACCTGACTGGATATTCATTCTATTACTTAGGAATCTAGAATACGAATTCCAACCCATCCTCCTGGATTTCTATAGATAGCCAAGATGACTGGATAAATCCTTAGACTACTGCGATCAGAAATGAAATGGAGGTCATAGTGGGTCAGAGAAGGAATTTTTCACATCATAGTGTGCACTATCCCCTAAGAGAAACTTATATAATACTTTCTCTTAAAACAGTAAGAGAAAATAAACAAAAAATCTAGTATAAAACACTCTTACGCCTGAGATTTTCTTCAGACTAATAATTATAGCAATGCACTTGATGTACCTTAAAATAATGTATATTATGCTGATGGTGATATTTTAAGAATACATTAACGTTGTGCAACTACTCCAAAACACTCCAAATATCAATTTTCCTGAGAAAATGTTTCAAATAAAAATCTAGGCATCTGGGATTTTATCCATTATAGCATGCTTCTTTTTATTAACCTTATTTATTACCTAATTCGGATTATCATCCATCGTCGGAGTATAGTTCAAATTACTTTAGACTTCAATGTAAATATTCTTTCACACACCATACTGACTGACTCCCAGCCTCTCCAATGAAATCAAAGTTAGTCTCATATACCACATTATTGAAATAAGCATCTTTCTTCTCTAACAAGATCATTAATTAAACTTTAACATAATAATTACTAACGTTTGTTTTGATTTTTTTTAGTGATAACTTCTCCGCACTTGCTAGTGCTGCCTTCTGAGCCTGTTCTAATATCTGCTCCGGTGTCATATCATCTGGAATCGCTTCAAATTTACTCCTGTCATAGATATAAAAAATCATACAACTTAATATCTTATCTTTAATATTATTATTACACAAAGATCAAAATAGTTGCCCAAAATTTATACGAACTCCGGCATATAATTCGCCGGCCTTTTCTTGTTTCCATCCTCTGCATCCTGTTCTTCCTTAACTGTTTGACCTCCTCTATCTTCGCCAGTACCGTTTTCACTCACAGGTGCATTTCCAACTGAAAATCCTAATTGTTCAGGAGGTACACTAGCTAATGCTGGTATAGCTGGTAATGCTTGTTTTAGCCTTTCAGGAGATAACAATTTCAAACCTCCATGAAGTAACCGTTTTGCTGCTTTATAGTAAATAGTATCGGGCTGATTGTAAACCATCGCATTGTTGCACATTAATTTTAAGTCGCTCTGTGAAAGGGTGATATATAATAGTATTAAATTTCAGTCAAAACTCATTAATTTTATAAATGGTTTGAACAATAGAAACTCACAATATAAGATGCAAGGTTTGGATAGGCATTATCATCTATTTTCTGCTTCATTGTAGAAAAATCCATTGGTCGAGAAATAGTTAGTGAATATCCAGGCGCTATTTGATCAGTTACTGGCCAAGCAAAAAACTGTTGAGGATCTTTCTTTTCAAGTTGAACTTGTAAATAATCTAATGTCTTTTGCAAAGGCGTCCGACTAGCTTTCTGTCGAGATAACTGTACACAAAGTCGAGGTTCACGCGGGCTACCTAAAAAAACAACAATACAAATGATGAAGTGTAAACTTATTTTCAAGACAAGGAAATAAATTTTGAAGTGTGTCATTAATAACATTAAGTAGCGATTTAGCAGAAGCCAATTTGAAAGTTCGGCTTGTGGCCATCTGGTGACGTCTTTTATTCGTCTGACCGGAATACGTCGGGTTTTATTAGATTGGTAAAATCTAATACTTCTGTTAATGAATAATTAAGGACTTTTACTTACTGCAAAAAAAGTAAATTGCTGCCCATGAACAAATTTAATTAATAATTCAATATATGGTTTTGCTAGAATAAGATAGAGCAGTTGCAAGTCAATTTAGACAGACGTTTTAAAAATATAGAAAAAGACACATTTATCGT
>JAAEAF010009678.1:0-57268 GCA_011037195.1 Triatoma infestans
ACTAAATAAAAAGTATTATGCATATATATAGCAAATCGAAAATTTATTTTTAACTATTGTTATTAATGCGGAACAAATCAGCAATAAACTACCTAACAGCTATTAAAATTTAAACAATATGTGGTATATAATTGTAAAATATGGAAATAACACAGAAAGTGTACTTACAAAAATTTCTTGTTCGAATTTCTAAAAAACCTACAGTTTAACCTGTAATATACGTACCATCACCAAGTGTTACGGTGATTGGATTTGTCAAGCTTTATAAAGGGCTAGGAGAGCGGATGGAAAAACCTATATTATTATGTATGTAGTTAAGGGAATTCCAGGAGAATGTTGGAACTGAGGGATAGGTTGTTCGTATCTGTTCTATCAAATTAATAGCTAATTTATATTTTTTAATATGTATCATTTCCAGTATATTTCTTTTTTATTATTATTGTTAATGGAGAGCATTTTATTGATTTCCATGTCAAATCCATGTTTTGTGTTGTATGTAATGTTTGGTTAGTGCTGTAGTCATGTCAGTCTTTTTTATTTTTTTTAGTTTTTAGTTAGTTTTTTAGTCATTGGTTTTTTTAGTCGTATTGATGCTGTATAGTCTATTTTTACTTTCTCTTACTCCTAGTAAGAGGAAGTATTGTAATCGTGTCAAATTTTCGATATCTAGTTTTCACCGGAAATACCCGTTTTGAGGTCCTCTGAGCCCAAAAAAGTGGTTTTTAGCAAATAGTCTGTGTGTGTCTGTGTGCGCGTGTATGTATGTATGTGAACAGCATAGCTCAAAAAAGAAAAATCTTAGAAAGTTCAAACTTGATATTCCGTTTAGGGGTCACCATGGGATCTGACTGTACGTTAACTGTCAAAATTCCTCAACCGGAAGGACCACTTTACTAGCTGGATTTTTTACTTTTTTGCGATTTTCTCAAAAATAGCTCCGACGATTTTCTTTAAACTTAGTACATCAACCACACATACAAAGAGCTACAACTTTTATTTGAAACATTTCTCCAGAAAAATACATTTAAGGGCACTTTTGCGGGAGCGGTGGGGTTAGGTATTCATCTAAAGTGCTATTTCAGTTTATTAGACAATTCTGCCATCTAAATAATGTTAATTAGAATTAAATATGATGTTGAAATTCCGAGTTTGAAAAAATCGGATTACCGGAAGTGCGTTTACTTTACCACTTTACTAAATGATTTTTTTCTCTTTTTCGAAATTTACTCAAAAATGGCACCGAAGATTTTTTTGAAACTTGTTATATAAACTAAACATGCAAATATCTACAACTTTTATTTGAAACATTTCTCTGGGGAAAATTTTTAAGAGGCACTTTTAGGGGAGGGGTGGGGTTATGTTTTGCTCTAAAGTGCTATCACAGTTGATTATACAATTCTATCATCCAAATAAAATTAATTAGAAATAAAAACATGGCCAAAATTCCGAGTTTCAAGAAAATTAGTAAACCGGACAGTTTTTTCAGTTTTCGACGAATCTCATTAAATTTGGTACACAAACTATAAAAGCTGTCAATTATAATTTGGAGAACTGGAGTAAGAGAAAGTTGTGTGAGTGTTTTACACCAGATTTATTAAATACTGAAATGTCTGTCCTATGTATGTAGCTGAGCATTGTAAACAATTCATTTTATAAATAACTTCTGATAATAAAGTTGTGGTGTGTGGGGTCTTTGAGTTTAGAAACTCTTTTCTAAATCCCACACCTTTTCTAATTCGTACTAAAACCTTTGTACAGACCCTGAAGAAGGCAATAAATGAAAATTTGAAAAAAAAAATTTTATGACCGAACGTCCACATGTATTTTACATCATAGGACATTATACTTGTTGGACCCCCTTAACACAATGTTTGTTAATCTATATTTGGTGCAAACCAGGCTGCACTTTTTCAAATCCCAACAAGTATAATTCCTAGATGCCGCAGAACCACACTAAAAATATTTCAAAAAAAAAAAATATATATTGCTAATCTACACACTCACACATAACAAATTCTCTTGAATTTTTTATATATTCAATAAATCTCAAGAAACTGTATAATTCATCAATTCAGTGAATTTAACACAATTACAAGACATTCTGACTAAAAACAGTAGCAATAAATAATAGAATTTTAAGACGAATATAATTCCAAATCCATTCACATAGCGGTAAAGGATAACATTTATTCTGGAATAAGAAGGTTATATTTATCGGATAAAAAAACATTTGCTGTAGACTAGAAATTACTAACGATAGAAAGGATTCTATTCTTTATTTCAGAAAATGTTGCAGAGAGAGATAGAGAGAAAGAAAACTTACTCACGATATAACCTAAATAAAGAAGAAAACAGTGTAAGAGTAAGTTTTTCCTTCCAATTTACTCGCTGAGTAAAAGTATGTATATAAAAAAAAAAAAGTAAAAAGGGATAGAATTTTACAATAAGGGAGAAGAAGCTTGCCTAGCTAGCAGTGATATGTTGGTCGGGCCAAAGTGGTCTGGACAGGACAAGTGGAAAGATGTATATATATGTGAGGAGAAACATGTTGGTAGAGTAGCCAATATGTAAGGTAAAGACTGAGACTGTGAACTCGCGTGTATAACAGTGAGAAAGGTATACACACTGCCTGTGTCAGGTGAACTAAACCAGCTGGGAGAGAGGGAGAGAGAGAGGTAGAGTGATAGAGAGAGAACAAGGCAGCAAGGTAGGTCGTACTATTGGAGAACGACTTACAGTTTGTGTCATATAAACTGGGTCGGTCGGTCGACCGTCCCCTTTCTTATGTAAAGCAACAGCACACTCTCATCTCTATCAAGCATACACAGTTTTGTAATAATAATATCATAATAATAATAATAAGTGTTTTATTTAAACAAAAGTTACAATTGAATACAATTTGAAAATGGTTACAAACACTTAGGCATGGACTCAAAGTCCGTCGGCCAAGTCGACTCTTACTATTAATAATATAATAATAATAGCCTTTATTGTTCCCAGAAAAAAATACAAATAATATATACAAAACAAAAGTACAAAGAAAAGTTTAATTGAAAATTAATAAAATAAAATGTTACTTCTTCTTGTAATTCTTTCCTTGTAATAATTTTGTTTCTATACAAATTGAAAATCTGGTAACTAGGCCCATCTGAGGGCAAAGGCCTCTCCAGACCATCCCTTCTTGTTTTGAGCACTTCTTTGCCACAATGTTCCATAGAGTCCCGTTACAGCATCCTTCCATCTCGAGAGCGGTCTACCTTTTCTCCGAGTGCTATCCAAAGGAATCCATTCAGTTACTCTCTTCGCCCATCTATCTTCCTTCATCCTTGCCACATGCCCAGCCCATTTCCACTTTATCTTCAACGCCGCTTCCCAGCATCAGACACTCGAGTTTTTTCCCTTAGAAGTTCATTTTTAATTCTATCTTTTCTTGTAATATTAAGCATACTTCTTTCCATTGAGCGCTGAGTCGCCTTAAGCTTGTTTTGAGTTTTCTTCGACGTGGCCCACACCTGTGCACCATATAACAAAGTATGGAAGAATACAGGGATCAAAAACTCGGGACTTCAATTCTATTCTCATGGCACTTTTAAAAACAAATTTGAGAGCCCAATATTTCTTCCAAGCTATACTAATATGACGGTTTACTTCTTTTAAGGTGCCATTGTGAAATGAAAGAAGCTGCCCAAGATATACAGTGCTTTCGACCCACCTGAGTCTCTTGCCTTCTAAGAAAATGATACCAGTGTTATTACTATTTGTCATTGCACAGTTTTTTCTTCATTGATCCTAAGACCAGCCACTTTACCTTCCTCAATCAATGATGTTATCATCTCTGAACGTTCCTGCTTCAATTCTGAAAAAAGAACAACATCATCTGCAAAGCGTAGATTTGACAGAAATACCCCATTTATTTTCACTCCTATATTACCCCAATCCAAAGTACGAAAAATCTCTTCCAGCGCGCAGTTAAACAATATGGGCGATAAAGGATCGCCTTGTTTGTGTCCTCTCCTAACTGCGAAATCTGGTCCAATTTTGTCCATTACAATCCTCGCCTGACTCCCCTCATACCAGTCTCTTATAAGTTCAACCATATTATTATCAAAATGCCCTGGTTAATCAAACTTCGAAAAAGAAACTCATGCTATACCAGGTCAAAAGCTTTTTTATAGTCAATGAAGGCCATGCAAATGAACTATTAATAATATTTAGTGCAAAATAAATCTTGAAACAATCAAAATACTTTTTTTTATTGTATAACTTCTATAATATAGAGAATCATAAACATAAAATTTAATTTTTGAAAAAATGTACATAATAACTAAATATATATAAGCTTATCTCTTATTTTAAGTAGAATGAAAAAACAGGATAAAATATAATATGCAACATAGACAATTATAGGAAAAAAAGATGGGGTTTGGTTATTTATTAAAAATTAAATTCACTAGTCAAAAAATTTCTATACTTCAAGGCGTATACGGTGTACTTATATAAATTTTCCCATCCATAATCGCCATTAAGATATTTTATTATTTCGTCATAGCTAATAAGCTGTTGTCCCTTGTTCCCATTTGTTCTTGTTCACTTGTTCATTTCCACTTGTCCACTTGTTCCACTTGTCCTATCCAGACACAGTTTTATATTTCCTGATTAATCAAACCATCTTCCAAAGCGTATCTTTGCAATAAGTTGCTTGTTTGTGACTTCCAATTACATTTTATTTTCTTTCATTGTTGTACGAATTGCGAAAGTGTCAAATTAGTAAATTTGATTTTTTTTTTTTTAAAAACTTATTCTGACCGAAGAAAAAAATGTTTTTAAGAAATGACCTTTGTATGTAAACAAATATATCAAATAAGGAAACCTCGCAAGACACTCGTTCTCGACACTTCCGGTAAAATCTGTCAACCAAAAATTTCAGTTTATGCGATTTTTTTTCTCGAAAAGAATCCGAGTATTTTCTTTCTACATAGGATACTACGTATCTTCACAAATACGGGCCTATTAATTTTACTTGATTTATTTTTTCCGGTATATTTATTTTTAGAGGGTCCTAGAGGTGTTTGTTAAACTTCCCTCTGAAGTGACATTTCAGGTCAATGGACTGACTGATTCTACCATCTATGTAGTATACAGATTTATTAAATACATTTGTAGAAAAACTTAGAAGAAAAATCAAGTTACCGGAAGTACGATTTTACCGAGTAAGTTTCTAAGTGATTTTCTATAAAATAGCATTGTCGGTTTTTCTTTAAACCTAGATTATCAACTGTTTCAACAGAAACCTATAAGTTTTATATGAAAAAAAATTTTTTTTTGGAAGAATTGATTATAATAAAAGGATTCTGGAGAAATCTATGGCGTTTGACTTCAAATATTAAATAAAGCCACTAACTGTTAGACCTGTGTAAATTCTACCACCGTTTTCTCTTTGCTCTAGTTTAGAAGCGTCTGCACCAATTATCTATCCACTGTGCAGTAGTTGGAGCTACTTAAATGTTGAATTCAATTCTATTTATAAGAAAATTTGTCACTTATAATATCACATTAACTGCAATGAGCGAAAGTTGCAAAGTACTTCATGGTCTGTGTGTGAACAGCATAGCACAAAAACGAAAAAATTGCCGAAAGTTCATTGTATTTCCTGTTTGGTTATCACCATAGGATGCGACAGAAACTTATCTGTCAAAATTCCTCAACCGGAAGTACCACTTTATTGAATGGATTTTTCATTTTTCTTTTTTTTTTTTTTGCGACTTTCTGAAAACTTGGTAAAACTACTTACAAATACAGAGAGCTTTTTTAGTACTCTAATTTTACTTTTATTAGAAACATTTCTCTAGGAAAATTCATTTTTGGAGCACTTTTGAGGGACGATTTGGGGTTATGGATCCTTCTTAAGTGCTATTTCAGTTAATTGCACAATTCTATTACCTAAATCATATTAATTAGAACTAAATATGTGGGCAAAATTCTGAAAAGGGCACTAACGATTTTCTTCGAACTAAGTTAGTAATTATTATTATTATTATTATTCACAGAAGGGGAGGGCAAACCCTACGCTATCCAAAGCCTCCCAGGGCCCATATAGCTACCCCTAAAGAATAACAACCACTGGGACTAGAATGAAAATCCAGGCCCAGGTTTTAACCATCTAAGTTTCACCACAGACCGAACAAATCGGACCAAAACCTTAAAAGGACACAGCTTAAGATCCTCTACCGATATCCTACTCATGCCGAAGGTCCTAAACCTAATCTCCTCACAACCCAAACAATCCGTCATCAGATGCATGGGTGTTTCCTGCTCCGTCTCACAAACTCTACAAAAGGGGTCAGGCATGAGTCCCATTGTATAGAGATGTCTCCTGAAACCACAATGCCCAGTGAGGAATCCAACCAGATGCCTGAGGGAGGTCCGTGAAAGGCATCGTATCCCACTACTCAAAGCTTCGTCCGAACCACCAATGAGCATCTTAGACTGCCAACAACCCACTGCACTCATCCATAAGGCAGGCTGTGAGGTCATGCACTGGAAGCCTGACAAAGATCTGCCAGAAGACACACCAACAACAGGCTCTGGACCAATGAAAGGGAGAGAGGCACCTAATTTGGCAAACCTGTCCACCTCCTCATTCCCAAAGATTCCCATATGATCTGGAACCCAGACCAGAAGCACATCCTTCATGGAGAAAGATCTTCAGTCTTTTAGAACATTCCAAAACCAAGCTGGAAGTGAAGACACATGAATTAAGCGCCTTCAACGCAGCCTGGCTGTCCGAGCAGATACAAACACCTTTTAAATTAGTGTTACGCACCCTCTCATCCAAAATACAGCAAAGAATTGCATAAACCTCAGCCTGGAAAACGGTGGCCCACTCACCAAGAGGCACTACCAGATGGTCTCCCGTCTCAAAATAGGCGGCAGCCCCAGACCTACCATCCATCCTAGAACCATCCGTGTAGCATCGGAGATAATTCTCAGGAATCACCCCAGACGGACCCAGGGTTAACCAATCTTCCCTAGAAGGCATCCTAACCCTGTAGGAATGACCAAAGACAAAAGTCTTCAAATTCCTATCAGAAGGGAAACCTGTAATGGGAATCCTTAAAAGCATCTCACGATTAATGGTAGAATGACCATATCGCTTACCCTGCCAAAAACCTGCCTGTTTAATTCTATAACAGGCTTTCATTGCCTGGTTTTTCACCTCCACAAAGAGAGGTGGAATCCCTAACAAAGTCTCCATAGATGCGGTCTAACTAAGTTAGTAAATTACACATATAAAGAGCTAGAAACCTTATGCCTTATTTGCAATATTTTTTCTGGTAAAGTCATTTAAGGGGGACTTTTGAGGGAAGAATGGGGTTATGTATTTCTTTGAATTACAGTTCTACTAATTAATTGAAATTCATTGGAAATAATTAGATTACCAAGCTTTTTCGAGAATCAAGAAAAGGAGTAAATTGGAAGTGCGTTTTTACTGAACAATTGTTCAGTTTTCATGATTTTATCCATAAAAACTCCGACGGATTTCATTTTAAAAAGTTGTGTGATATGGGAGCAGCTTATGCTTTTCTCATAAAAGTTATTTTTATCAAGTTTAGATTCTTCCAAAATCTGAAGTCAAACATTAGTAAAAATGATATCTTAGAAAAAAAAATTGTCTATTACAATTTTGTATAAGTCCCATAATAAAATAATGAGACATGAAAAGGGATCAAAATCGCAGATACGGAGAGTCAAATTTAATTTTGTGTTTTATTTAAACTGAATATACATCTGCACTATAGCCACAAGTAAACAAGACATTAAGGTAGTAACAAATGACGTGAGAAGCTTCGTGGTGATCACCATTAGGCGACGCAAGGCCAACGAAGCCCCAGCCGGCTTCGAGGACTGGAGAGAAGTGTAGTCGAGAACCAGTATTCTATGAGCGGATTGGGGCGAAAGGAAATGGTTGGTGGTATTTATTACGGCAATATTCGGAAAGATCAGATATGAACGGAACTTTGAGATCTCTGTGACATTACTAACATAAAAGGGAGGAGTGTTTACAATACGGCGGAGGATTTTAGATTGTAAAGTTTAGAGTATGTTTAAGTTTAATTGTTTAGCTATTTCATAGAATTTGAATCCGTGAATCCATTATGGTACAAGAAAGGCTAGATGGAAGCAACTTTTGTTCTGTAGTGTTAATTTTTGAGTGTTTGTGAAGTAGTCTAGGTAAGAGTTTGTACCTTTTATTAAGTTCAGAGCGTTTGAGTCTTGTGGGAGGGTTCCAGGTTAATCTCTTGTCTAAATGTTGTTCAAGATAACTCACTTGGTTACCTGGTAGAATTGTAATATTAAACAAGGGGCCAGAATTTGTCGTTTAAGTGTAAAGATAAATGTATTTGGATTTGTTGGGATTAATTTTTATTCGCTTTGGTTGTAACCAGGTTCTAATGAGTGAAGGTGAGATTAGAGTGAGCGAAAAGCGAGTTTAAACTATTCAATTACGCAGTAGTGCTTCTGTTTTTGTGTATTTGATACACCACCATTGAAATGCATTATGAAGGTACACATGTCAACAGAGAAGCCGTAGAAATTATTTAGAAATAAAAGACAGTAAACGGTAATTGTCAGATTTGACAAACATTTTTGCAACGGGATTATCTACTTGCGATTCTTCCCTGATGAATTAGCCTAAAACATTCAAAAACTAGTTTTTATAGCATCATATTCAAATCCAGGCCCCGTTCATACCAATAAAAGGACTCAAAGATCGCTCTGTAACAACGGGAAAACAGAAAATCTACTTTTTCACACTCAGATCAAAAGAAATAGGTAAATTTAGTAATAACCAAAACTTAGAAAATTGATTCATAAAATTCATTTTATTGAGAGAATTATGCTAAGTTCCTAAAACAAACAAAATTTTAATTTTGCACTTCCCATGGAACTTAATAAGGGGGACTTTTTACGACTTATAATTATGCCTTATTTTTTTTTCAAAAATATTGATCATAATTGAAAATATTGAGTATAATTAAGCGGCGCACATTAGGTAATATCAATGCATTGATAAATTAATTTTTGTGGAATCCTATAATAATTATTTTTATACTTTGAAGTATTTAATAATATTCAATTTTCAAATATAATATTTTTCTTCACTTTCTGATTTCTTCCATCTTTCTAAGTTCATTTAATGAAAATTTCTAGGCTAAAATAGAAAGATAGTACTCTCTTCTATGCCGTTCAACCGCGCCGCAGCAGAGCATTGTGCTACTGAGGTTTGGAGCTGATGCGACACCTCGGTGTCTAGCTGATGCGCTGCCACGTCATGCTTAGAGACTTGCCCTACCGATTAGGTGTCGTGGCCGGAGGCGATTTGCAAATGTATTTCACACTATGCTCGCCGGCAACATTTTCCACCCCACTCGCTCGGCGCGCTTCCTTTTTTCTTAGCGATCACAGGAAAAATGAGTTTCTATCTGCATTTTTATTTAATTATTTTTCAATAGTATAATTTCTATACTCAGTTTACCTAGTCATATTATAACACCTTCATGTAGAAAAATTTATCATTAATATTAATAATGATTTTACACATTTTAGATTTATTTAAACACGCATAAAAAAAGGCGTGCAGTAAACGGGGACGCACAAAAAGAAAAAACTCAAACATCCATTATAAAAATATAAATAAAGGCACGCATAAACAAAGAATAAGACTTCTTTTTATGTGACATGCACCCACATAAATGTGCCTGTAGTAATCGGATACACAGAAGCAATGTCTTTAAGAAATGGTGGAGCCACGAATCAGAACATCACGAACATCGTGCCAAATAGCTCTATATTCTGCGTATGTGCTCCAATGGAGGATCTACAAAATTAACTGAATGATTGACCCGGAGATAATCATAATCCCGGTCTGCTATTAGGGAATCAACACCAAGAAACGGAGATGATGGTGGTCCCGGGTAATATTCTGCTGCGAATAACGGTCATTAATGCCGCGGCTGTTCTGTTTTTAACGGGTTTGAAAAAACAAATTTTGTCCAACTTTCGAAACAACCGAAAAACTTTTGACCTCTTATTTCGCGTCTCCTCGATGTATTGATGCTTACCAAATTTAGCTTTGTCAACTTCAACTGTCATCTCTGGACCTCCCAAATATTAAGTTCTTTGAAACATAATAAACATGCAGATCTTACGGCAGAAATTAATCCAATCTAAAAAATTGTTGTTATAACTAATTTAGATCGTCCAAAAAATGTATTTCACTGATTTGGTGGGAAAAAGTACACCTCGTCCTATCAGGGACAATTTTTCTACAGAGCATACTTTTTAAATAATTAAACAACCATGTCGCTGAAGAAACCAGATGACAAATGGTTTTGTGAAGCGGACTTGCGTACTACTTCAATTAAAATGCATTCACGATTCCCGTTAAACCTTTCCCACATTTACTCGCGGGTTTTTAAGGACCGTTCCCAACTTATTCGGATATAACAGTCCTGCCGTAAAAGCATAGGGTCGTTTTACAAGGGAAGGTTGCCACCACTACGGAGAGGCTAGTAGTGCCCCACCCAGACACTTCCCTGCTTGGCCCATTTGAGATACGCTTAACCAACGCGTGACGTAATTCCACAGTGTGGTCACACTCCACTGCAAGAAGCTAGGGAAGGCAAGCTAGCAGGTTCTGGTAGTCCACGCACATCTAACAAGTGCACTTGCAGCAACGGTCTGGCATCGGGATTTAATTTATATTGCTGGTCTCCTCCCGCTCAGCTCATAACCGCAGTGATTGGAGGTGTTGTTCGAAACACGACCACTACGAGTCCAACCTCAAATGCAAGCAATTGAGTTTGGAAGTTAGCGCTTGCGCCGTTCAGTATATTTTATACTCTGTAATGAGCTTAGGATGGACGCAAGCCATCTACTGATTTCTGTCCATTGCTTCAAGGAAAGAAATACAGTAACACAGGAATACTTGCAGGCAATCCAAAAAGGGGAAAGGAACAGGAACAGGACTGGAAAGGTCAGGCAGAGGTAATCCCCAATCTGAAGAGCCAGAAGCTTAGATTGCACAACGAAGGGTGGGCGATGGTTCGCCACACACCCACGTCCCACCAATTGTATTCACAGTTAAACACACATCGTGCAGCAAAAAACAGTTGATAGACCTGTAAAACATGTTTATGTATAATTTAATAGCACGAGATCACGACGAGGAGCGGTCAATAAAAACTACACATTTTTAAAATTATCCGAAGTTTTGACAAATTTATTGTCTTCTTCAGGGATAAAAATTAAAAAACGATTGAAAGGAATTACACATAGTTTTCACAGTAAAAACACGCTAAGTAAAAAACTAAAGGTTTAGCTGAAGGTAATTTCGAAAATCTTGGCACGATCTTCCTCATGCAAGCAAAGCACCAAGAGAAAATCAACATCAAAGACTCAAACGATTGCAAGTTGTTAGAATTGTAATAGACGAATTTTTTTAACCTTCCAGTTGGCTTATTTAATATTACATAAAAATCCGGTGTTGTAACAACACTGATATCACTTACCGTTATACACACTTAATTGAATTTCATTAACAAATTTTCTCTCAAATTACCATGTTTGCAATGTTTGTTTGGTTTAGTGGATATTTTGTTCTCGCGCACACATACACACATTTTTGTATTCGAGTACGCAATAAAACATTTAAAGATGTTGCAATAGAGGGCATGAAAATTGATTTCAATCATTATGAAAAATAATTTTTAATCTTCACAGATTAAAAGTAAAAAAAAAAACAAAAAATAAAACAGTGTTGCCAACTTTAGATTAAACATAGATTTAATTATAGTTGAAATATTAAAATATATTCAATTATATCAAAGTAAGGAATTCTTAAATTAAAGATAGGATGTTTTAACGTTTAAAAATTAATTTAATAATAAACTAAATATTTTAAATACTTAATATAATTTTTACTGAACTTTAATTAATATGGTCTACTACAATTTGTCTGAAAATAATCTTCACCTATAATAAATTAAAGGGTGGCAACCTGAACTCTTGTGTGTAAAAGTGGCACTTTACTCCCATATCAAATAAATAATTTCTTATAATACACCAAAACAAAAGAGTGATTTTTCTTCTTTTTTTTTTAATAAAATCACTTTTTTCAAACTTAAACTATTTTAATAAAAAAAAAAAAAAAAAGAAAAAAAAAGTTGTAACTTTGAATATTTACTTGATCATATTGATGATGTAATATAATCCCCTGGTGGGTTGGTAAGAAATTTAATATCCGGGATGAAATTTTCACAGTCACCTGACATCCAATTTGCTTTTAGACGACCCCTTTTGGAATAGCGTTTATGAGTGAATATGGTAGTAAGTATATAACCTTCCTATACAAGTTCACACTCCAATACACACGACGTATTAAAATGTTTCGTCTGTGTGTTTTGGTGTTTTTGTGAACTATGTGTGTGACTGCGTACGTTACAGTTTCGTAATATCGATCTTGCAGGTTTATTAGAGAAAAGTATGGTTGGTGCCTCATTCATCAGATAAATTCACTTTACTGTTTTCTAACACTCGCACAAAGAGGACAGTCCCGAGAGCAAGATTTAATAACATATCAGATCATCCTTTTCTGGGAACTGTCAACAAAAAAATCCCACACGAATCTTTCTTACTCCTCTTAAAACGATTGTATATAAAATGAAATCCTCTTAAATTTCAAATCTTGCTCATATGTCCTTGTATACAGGTTGTGAGGGGTGAAGTATCAACCTACCAACAGAACAGGTAGAAAATGCTTACATTGCTCAAACACATTTAATTTAAACGTCACATATTCCTCACAACTACAAGTAAAAACAATTTTTTATGTATAATTAAATAAACATATAAATCGTTTTGAGCGTTTTTGAGAAAATTTAAAAAAAAAACAAACAAAAACTCAGAAATCGATTCTCAAAATTCGTACTTCCTCAAAATTCGTTAACTAATTTTTTTATTAAAATTTGGAATGCTATTAATGATTAATGCATCCAATGTATATTAATATTATGTAGGTGCTACTGTAGTGGAAGAAAGAAATGACAGAAAATGATAGTTTTGAAAAATAGTTTAGAATATTTTATAGTTTGAAAAATAGAATTTTGTTAATATATTTTAAATGTATCTTAGTGCAGTGAAAAGAGCCAGGTACTATAATTTAAGGTTATTGCTATAAAGAGATAAAGGCTCAACAAGAATCCGTTAAATTAATACAATGCCACTTGGCCAACTGTTTTGTAAGAGAAGGCATTCCTTCGGACAGTCTGCATTCTGCTTTCAAAGTCAGAACACTTGCTTCAGGAATCGCTCTCTCAAACTCATGCCAGTGAAAGAGATTTGCTTTTATTCTAGATATACATCTGATTTATTAAGATATAGTTGTGATTATTGTAAACCATTTAAATTCACTTAGAGAATATATTTATTTCAAAAACAGTGGTGATTTCTTGATTGTTTTCTAATACATCTCTCTTAAAACTTACAACACAAGCCCTTTTATAAAAGTGCTCAAGCCACTACAACTAAACAACAGCACACCAATAACATTTCACTACCATCATATATTATACTTGAAATGGTACTTTAGAGGAAAGTATAACGCTATAGTTTGTAAAAATTCATGTTACGTAAATTCATGTGGTATACTATCTATAAAATCTGTCATTCAGTTTTGAAAACTGGAGTAAGAGAAAGTTGTGTGAGTGTTTCACACAATTTTTTTTTTTTTTTAATGTATAACCTCATTAATTAATACTAAGGATCAGAATTAATATTTCTATAAAATACTTACGAGAAGAATTTAAAAGAAATATTTATTTTTTTTACAAAAAACAATGAAATATGTGAAATAACTTTGTCGCAATCATTTCTTACATTAATGCCATCGGAAATAAAACCCGTTTCTAATACACATTATTTCATAAAATCAATACAGTTCACATTAACTGTACTTTTTGCCCTTTACTTCACATATTTATATCAGCTCATTTAATACATATATAAATATAGACAATTTTTACCTCAAATTCTTAAAGAATACTTTGTACAGTAACTACCAAAAGGTAAGTAATAAAGAAATTTAGTTTAATAATAAAATCATGTAGCTACGTCTTATGAATAAGGTTTATACATATGTGGGAATTGTGTGTGTATTCAGTTAGAATGAATTGTCAGGTGGAGAAGTTCACTCAATATTACTAAGGATAACTCAATTAGAAACTTAGTTGTTGCTATATATATAATGCCATCGCATACATGCATGTTGTAAATATGAAGTAGCTTGCTTGCCCTCCACTTCAGCCTCGACCCCCACTTAATTTTGTACAGAAAACATTGGATATTTATCGATCAAAGTTCTAACAAAGTTCTAACAGCCATGGTGGTTGCTGATTTACAATTTCACTGATAATCAAAGCGTTTACATGATTTAATTTTATATAGCAATTAAACAATATTACTGTACTAAACTGTAGGGAAAGTTAAATCTAAACATAAGAGTTTTATTTCATTACACTTGAAAGTTTAAAGTAGATTTTATCTTAAACTTAAATGTTGTTTATTTATTTACACTCACTTCACTTTGTTTTCACTTCTTTATGTGTTAAAGTTTATTTATAAATATTCTTCAATATTAAAATATTGTCTAACACTTCACTTTCCTCCACTTCTAATCCTTACTTCCTAATAAAAAACTGATATAAATCAAACACATGACTTCCTCCTAGTCCCTCTAAACACTATCTATCACATGGTTTATAGTACCAGACATGACCAATAAGTAAGTGTACTGAATTTTTGTAGGTTACAAAAATTTTTATTTGACCAAAAAAATTACCTGGTTATATTAGTACATATGTAAGCTATTTTTCGACATATTCACCATTCCTCTCAATGCAGGTGGTGAACCGGGGTATTAATTTTTTGATGCCTTCCTCGAAGTAGTTTCCCACCAACCCCTTCGTCCACTTCTCCACCTCCCCTTCATCTCCTCGTCGGTTGAAAACCTTTTTCCACACACGTGCAGCATTAGGGAGGTAAAGAGATAGTAATCTGAAGGTGCTAGGTCAGGGGAATGCGCGGGATGGTTAAGGCAAGCAGTTCCTTCGTGGCGTTGGCCGTGTGTGGTCCGGCATTGTCGTGCAGCAGACAGACTCTCTTTGTCAGCATGCCTCTCCTTTTGTGCCGAATCGCCCTCCGAATCGACCATCTTGCAGAGTTGATGGTCTCCGCTTGAGGCATATATTCAATTAAAATTGTGCCTTGACAGTCCCAAAACATGGATGATTTCTTGGCTGAAATTGTGGTTTTGAACTTTTTGGCGGAGAGTGAAGAGGTGTGACGCCACTGTTGGGACTGCCTTTTGGTTTCGGTGTGTAGTGTGCAACCAAGTTTCATCTCCAGTAATGATGGAGCGTAGATATTCATCTCCATGGAGTTTGTAGCGTCTCAGAAACTCTTGGCCGACCTTAAACATTTCACACTTGCCGGGAGATTGGATTGACATTTTTCACGAAACCTATTGTCACGTCGACAGTTCTAACGTACTGACCTCGAACCGGTCTCGTTGCGGAGGGGAGGAATCAGGCTACACGACAGTGTAGCCAACAAGTCAAAAACAAAATCCCTCCGGCCGTGAGAGCCTCAGTACACTTACTTACTGGACATGCCTCGTACATTGTAGGCCAGCATTCGCACCAAAATCCAACCCCCATAACAATGGAAATCTATCGTCATGAATTTCTATAGAGAAATCTAGACACTATAGAGAAATCTACAAAGCTTAAAGAAAATCATTAGAGCTGTTTTCTAGAAAATCGTAGAAAACCTGAAAACAATCACTCAGAAGAAGTCACACTACCGGTTGGTCAAAATAAGCAGTGAATCTTATGAAAAAATTATGTATAAAACTTATGAATGATGGGAAAAGCTTAATTTAAAAATGAAATACTTATGAAGTAGGCGGTTTATTATTTTGTTTCCCGCTTTCTTTATTTAATTATTTAAAAAAGAAAAAACTAAGACAACAGCCCGTGATGGGTCAAGGAGTTTACCAGGCAGCGATTTATTTTGGAGGGCGTATAGTAAGGTGACCGCGGTTCTCTCGCCGTTTAGTTCCGGCCTTTGCTGCCTAGGTGCGCCACCAACTGTAGGTGGGTCGTACTTTTTTTTCACGATGCCTTGGTCAACATTGACTTTACTCTCACGATAATCGAACAACGAATTATCGCACCAAAGGCGAGTGCGCTAGCCAATAGACCCACGTATGTGGGTTCTCATTTCCATATTCTTTATTATATTATTTAGTTATTGTTCGTTTAGAACAGTTAAGTAATATTACAGTCTGAAAGGGGAATAATATATATATTCTATATACATAATAAAATGCTGTAATATTGCAAATTCGGCTGCACGAATTTTCAAGCGGTTTACACCAACCATTTGCATAGAATTTTCTAGAGAAAATTAAGAGGTGAACACCAATTTGGAAGATTGGGCATAACTAACATGCCATGCACTATTGTTCATGCCAAATAATAGTTTTGACACAAATTATTTATTAGCGTGTAACGCATATAGGCAAAATTGGTAAGTGTAACCCTTGATTAAGATGTTAAAGTTTAAGAGTTTTGCTTTGTGCATTTATATCAATCCAAACATTAAATAATAACTAGGTTATAATTCTGTAAATCAAATTTAGTTTAATAAATTCCCTCAGAACAAACGTCAATCAACCATCCAACAGAAACATCTACAGAATGTGTGATAGAATTTAGAGAATGGCATTCTGATGAAGACTACAGCAGCCCTCAACATCAAAACAACCAGCAAAAATGCTTGCTCAACGCAAAAAGAATGTAGGGACCAACAACGACAATTAGTTTTGACTCCTACCCTAATTAATTAGCATCTCACAATGTTGTGGATATGACTGAAAAGTGTCGACCATTATAATGCGACGTTGTGAATAAATGAATTTTGTAAAAATAGTAGTTGCCAAAAATATAAAGTGAAATTATCAGAATTATCTCCATTCCCGATAGAATTATTAAAAAATTGCAGAAATGTTATCCACTTATTTAACTCGAAGGTTACTTTTGCTATATTCCAAGCAGATACAATATCAGAGAGGAGATGGGTTCCAGTTCTAAAAGTAGATAAACAGGTACATAATATTGCTCCACCAACTCTTCATGGCTCAGTTACGACTAATAAAATGTTATTATGGTCAATTTATATGTATGAACGTGTTTGATATATAGAACAAACTTCGGATCATGTATTAATAATTTACACCTATACATTGGTGAAATAATGAAAATTTTAGAAAAACATAATAATTAGGTTGAGAAATACCGAGCATTGAAAAATGTAGTACATGAAAATCAAGAGGAATATTTGTTATATTTTACAAGAGGGCCTAATAAAAAGAATGTATAATAAACCTGTAAAATCGGAATTTGCAGCTATAATTGTTTCAATATTACACATCAATTATTTATATTGATTCGGCTTCTAACTTCGGTATTGACGAACAGCGGTGAAAGGATCTAAATTTTTTCAAAAGTTTGTGTATTTTATTTCTCATTACATTTTCTTTTTTTGTCAGTTTCATCTTAGGGGACTTTAAACATGTATTTCCGGTGAAAACTCAATTTCGAATATTTGGCAATCCCAGTTTTCTTTTTATTAGGGTTAAGAGAAAGTAAAAGAGGTTTTTCCCATAGTGGATTGGCCTTGTTTAATGATCTTGGCATCTCTGCCAACAACAAGGAACCTAGCATTCATAGAAGACAAGGGGCTACTGAAGTAATGATGTGGGTATCTATTTTATTTCAAAGAATCCAAAAAGCAAACTCACCATCACACAGACATAGACCCACACTCACTAACAATTAAACACTAAGTTTATGTACAAACATTAAGAGAGCTACAATAATAGATCCTTCAGGACACAGTGCTTTGGCATATAGACACTTTCTCTACATAAATACAACAACAAGCATTTGTATTAAATAAGGGTTTTATAGTAATTATAACAATAAAATGAGCACTTTACACCTTAAAGTTATTTTTATTGAACAGTGATTTGAAAATTCATAAATAACGTCTTACGATCAAGGAAAAGTAGCGTATGTTCTAGTAGCGTATATATCTGTTTATTGAGTTATAGCTAGGTCATAAAATCAGTTTTCAATTTACAAATTATAAGACTTTTTTTTATTAATTTAATATTCAAGATAAATATAAAAATATCCAAGCCATGTCAGATTGGTTTTTATTTTCATTAAAAATATGATATAATTTTTTTTTCAAGAACAATTTTAAGTTAGCGATTTACGAGTATATGGCTGAAATGTGGGCATGTCGGTATACGCATAACTTGGTACGGGCAGCTGGGTTTTCTAAACAGATTGCTCCACATGCTTTTAAATACTCCAAAAGCGTATGTAAGATTGGAAAGCGGCCGGTGTCATACCCAAGTCAAAGTAATCAAAAAAATACTTAAATGGTTGATATATGCTTGATCAAAAAAGTATCCTCAAATTATGTTATATGAAATTAGTATCTTCGTTGGACAGTGTTACAGTACCAATATAACTGGGTATGTGAAATTCGGTCATATCTTTCAATGATTGGTGCGGATCACCTGTGACAATCTCAGGATAGTTCAATCGCGGAATCATACTTCTACAGTTTAATTAAACTTATTAAACTGTAAACTTAAAAACAATGCCATTAGCTAGCGATATAGATAAAATAGTTAATTCTCCCTTCAATCTTTACTACAATAGAAGTGTACTTTTGATCTAAATACTTTTTATTTAAACTCCAATGTTCATATTAACAAAATTAGGATTATTTGTCAAATTCACTTAGCATTTAAAAGAGATACCCGCCTTTACTTAAAGGACGCTTAGTACAATTTAAATAACGAAGTCTGTAAATATTGCAATTCCGGCGAAAGAGACAATGTTGTTCATTTCCTGCTCCGATTTCCTCATAAATCGATCAATTAATATCACAGTATATCACTCCATACAAAGCTATAAATTCTCAAAATTACCTCTATATTAGATATTGATTCCATAGATAAATTAAATTGTGTTAAATTTTACATTGTAAATTACTTGACAAAGAATTAAATTTAATTGGTTGAAGTCTAAATTACTTAAGTTTCGCAAATATAATATTATAACATCAAGGAGCTTAAGTAGAATATTTTCATTGTTACGGGAGTCATTTGTTTTCTATTTTTTTTTTTTTTTCCTTTAGGTATATAAAAGCTGGTTATCTTGTCTTCCCCACTCTGATACCTTAAATGTAAGTACCCTAATAAATAAAAATAAAAATAAATAAAATAATTCAATATACAAGATATATTATAAAAATATCAAAGCAGTGTCACTTTGGTTTCATTTTCATTAAAAATATATTACAAGAATAATTTTAAGTTGACGAACTTTCCAAATCATTAATCAGTGGTTCACAAGGGGGCACCACGCCAGGAAACACTGGTAATATTTAAAGAATGGGAAATTAATTTTTCATAATGTTATGTGACGATTTTGTATGAATTTATTTGTTTTTCCCATATAAACATTTTTGGGAATTTCGGCAGCTAGGAGGTGCTGCTTACCATCATCTTTGCCTCTACCAGAGTCTTCTGAATTGATGAAATTGTGATTTTTTAGTTTACAATTAAAATAAATTATATATATATTTCCCTATCAATATTTTATTACATTTAGTTTTTTAATCTAGAGTTAACCAAATTATCAAATTTTAACATTTATTAGCAATAAATTTTTACCTATAATTTTATTTTTTTTTTCTTTCTTTAACTCAGATCCTTTTTTGTGAAGAATTATTTGTTATTACAAGGCATTACCCTTCTTGAGGAACTAGATAGATACCTGACATTTTGTTTTAGTTTCAAAAGTTTTTCCATTGTAACTTTTTCTGTTTACTGAATAAATTTATTTCTATTCGGGGGGATGGGGAGGTAAATAGATTCCCAAATTTATAGTTTTACTGAACTGTCGATCATACAAGATATTTGTCTTTCTTTTTTAAATTGCGTTTTCATTGCAAATACACTTTGGTGGTCTTTTAAGTACAATATTTTATTATTATTATTATTGTTTTTAGTTATTGAGATTTGTCTTTATGAATATGCGAACTAAATATTTATAAAAAGAAAAATCTTGGACTCAAGTTTTATACTTGGTAATGTATCACAGTTAGCCCAGAATATCTTTTAAAATCAAATTCATCAGGAAAAAAATGTTTTTAAATGAAATGTATAGGTTCGATTAATTAATAGGCTGATTAATCGATTTTTTGCAAGCTTAGATTCTAACGATGTAGTTTTTTATTATTTTTATTCAAGACGCGTCATTGGAGTCATTCTCAGTCCATCACCGGAAGAGCCCTCTAGGAAAAGAAAATCTAAGGGTAACATGCTGGCTTAGAAACCCGGATTTCCACGTTGCTAGTTCAGCGCGCTAACCCCTTTAGCTTAGCCCTAGCTAATCCCCTTCCTTAACAATGTATTTAAATAGATTTATAATGGAGTTGTTGAGGAGAGAAATTAGGTTTGATTAAATGAACGAAATATGAAGACACTATTATAATGTAGCTAAGTTTACACTAACTGCACTAGACTTTACAATGAAAATGATAGAATGAATGGTGTGAGTAAAGATATGACACAATGCGATGTACAGTTGTATGGTTGTATCTGATAGATGACCTCTCGAAGATTCCCGCTGGCTTATATACACAGGTTCTCCCACTCTAGCATGCCTAAGTCAGAAAGTAGTCTCTGTTAACCAGAGAGGGCCTCTTCTCTTCTCTTTGCTGTGGGGATATTATCTTTGCGGTACCATTGCATTAGTCTAAAAATATAATGGAGTTGTTGAAAAGAGAAACTGGTTTGATCAAATGAACGAGATATGAAGACACTAATATAATGTAGCTAAGTTTACACTAAATGCACTGGACTTTATAATGAAAACGATAGAATGAATGGTGTGAGTAAAGATATGATACAATGCGATGTACAGTTATATAGCTGTATCTGATAGATATCCTCTAGATAGATTTCCACTGGCTTATATACACAGGTTCTCCCACTCTAGTCAGAGAGTAGTCTCTGTTAACCAGAGAGGGCCTCTCTTCTCTCTACTGCATCTTTGCGGTACTATTACATCATCCCCTCTCCTGAAGAAATTTTTCACGTGTGAAAATTTTGAGCGTGCTGCTGAATGATGTATCCTTGTGGCTCATCTGGTTTGGCTACGGAGTTTGTTATAGCTAGCCTGGGTTTGTTGAAACTAGCGAAGTTGATGTAGACTAGCATTTAGTGTTGAAAGCTAGCGATGATGCTGTTGCGAGCTAGCCAGTGTTGTTGAAAGTTAGATATGATGATGAAAACTAGCTTATGTAGCAGAAAGCTAGTGATAGCCTGCCTAAGTCAGTGAGTAGTCTCTGTTAACCAGAGAGGGCCTCTCTTCTCTCTGCTGTGGTTGCATTATCTTTCCGGTACCATTACAGATTTTACTGCTATATAAAAAATAGGACGGTACACATTAAACTATAGTGGCACCTTTAGTGGTAGGGGAGGAGCTTAACTATACAATTCCCTCAAAACATTCCAAAAATTCCTTATCTAGGAAAAGTGATGACCTATCCGTGTGGGATTATTACGCCAAATTTAAAGAAAATTATTGGAAGTGAAATTAGAAAAACTTAAAAGTATCGTTGTTAACATATTTTGTTCATACTCATCCACCCCCCACCATATACAAACATAAATCGCTAAAAATATGTTTTTTTTTTTTTTGTTTTCCCTTATTGTAAAGAAAACTCAATTTTGGAAAAATGAGAAAAAAAAAAAAGCAAAAATCTTTGAAATGAATATTGCAATATTTTAACTTCTTTTTATGGCATTTTCTTTTGTATAATAAAATAGCTAAGGTAATAAATCAAAAATATAAGGGAGTACATGGTACTAAGTAGTGAATGTAGCGAGAATCCGGACACACCCGTATTTCCTTCATGTTTAGCTCAGTAACAAATACCAGCAGGGTATTACTGTCATCCCTTAAGCACTTCTCTTTAAAATTCTCTTCCCTTCTAACCAATCCCTCCCTACTGCCGCTCTGGTATTTTACGAGTAACAAGCTCGCTATATTGTAGAAACTGAAACAGGCCTAGAACCCCACCCTACCCTCACCTGCCTGACACGGCTGTTTTGCCCAAACATTTAAAGCCTTTCCTTCTTGAAACAGGAAAGAAAATAAAAATACACAAGTAAAGCTAATGAGCCTCACAAATACTATATCTTTCTCAAAGTAATTAAAGTAGTCCCGGTACAACATAACCATACAACATTTTATTAACCCACCTTTTACTATTTATATTTATATTCTCACTGTATCGTAATGTTAGTCTATAAACTAAATAGAGAGAGAAAGAAATGTTAGTATTTTTATTTATTTTGGGCAGATATCCTTCCAATACCGACTTCCAATGCTGTGTACACTGTAGAACTTCACTGTTTGAAGTAAAGAGGGTTCATAAAACGCTCTGCTCCAAACATAGGTTATCATATATATACTGAGAAGAAAGATAAAGCAACTGAGAAAGGGGAATCATCCTTTTATATATATATATATATTTCTTGCCTGGGGTGTAATTCTGAAATATCTCCCTTTTATATATACATATGTTTTGATGGCGGTTCTCTCTCTCTACAAATTCCTATTAAACGAACATCGATAAACACATTCTTTCCAAGCAACTTTAAGGATTTAGTATTGTTATAAAAACAATAACTCTCGTGAAAAATAGACTAATTTCTTTTAATATAATGCTTAATTCTTGATTAAGAAATTGCAACCTTATATGCTAGACCTCTCACCAAGACTGCCTTATCAATAAAGCCTAAGAATAGAAAAAAAAAATTACGTAATCATTCAATAAACTTTCCCTTACTTATTTACTTTAAAATAAATCTATAAAAATAGAAATTTTAACAAAATAATTAATTATTAGAATTAACAAACAATAGCTTGTGGGGTAGTAATGTTAAAAAATTCTAATATATCATAGTTATAAGGAACTAAACTTTAAGCTCAACGTGGTGGACAGAAGCTAAAATGTCAACATGGTGCTTGCTCCAAATGTATAATGTTACTTCTACATCGTCATTCTATTCGGGGAGGTACAGTTTTTTCTAAGGTGCTTGTCACATTCACCCTAACCGTACATTACAAAACCTTTTATCTATGTGTAAAGGTGTCACAACAATTTCTATCTATAGCTGTAATGATATAGCAAGTTTGTCTGACATTAGGGCAAACGCTACATATATAAGTAAGTGTACCGAACTTAACTGTTAACAACTATTAATGTAACATATTCAATTCTTTAAAAACTGGACATATCTAATAGGGTGATTATTTAAAAAAGAAAGTAAACCTACTGATAATTTTGTATGATCTGAAGTCTTCTTATTTATATACATATCTCTACATATTTTTCCATATGTAAATATTCAAAATACGTACAACGCTTATTCAAATTGAGGAACATTTTTCAGCAATAATTTATGTATAAAAAGTTAGTAGAAGACCAGAACAGATTAAAAATAAAATATGCGTCCTTGCTATTAAAATTATTTAAAATTTTTATATTCATTTAAAATTCATTTCCCAAATGTAAACAATTAATAATTAATGACATTTTCAAATACTTATTTAAGCTTGATTTCAAGTTTGTGGGTACCTCGCATATCATTGAAATAATAAAAACAACCAAAAAGGATGGGAATATTAAAACATTTTTTGTTCATTCATTCATAATATATTAAATTTTGCGTATTAAAAAATAATGTTTTTCAACTTAAAGGAACATTCATTATCATTTATAAAAGAATATGGAGACTTAATACCCGGTTGCTAAATTTTGGAAAACTATTTCAATTTTCTCTTAATAATGTAACCACAAGTATTGTGTAATAATTTCCGAAATTATGTATTGGGGATCAATGAATTCTATGTTTGTGTATTGTTAGCCGGGAGCTGGTGATTGGTAAATTGAATTGATAAAACACATAACTGATACTATTATTACACACATTTTACATTTCACGACTTAGTTAAGTGAGGATAAAAGCGTTTATAGAGGGTATAGTGTCTGAGCAAAAAGTGATCTGGCTAATTAGTAAAACTTGAAATGTTATTGGTGTGTTGTGTTTTAGTGTAGTTGTGGCTTATAGGGCTTGAGCGGTTTTGTAAAAGGGCTTGTAAGTATAGTTTAAGAGAAAACAATCAAGAAATCACTACTGATTTTGAAATAAATATATTCTCTAAGTGAATTTAAATAGTTTTATAATATCACAGCGATTATGTATAAATCAATTATTTATCTAGATTAAATGCAAAGCTCTTATGTTTTAACTTATAACTGGCACAGTCTTGATGCTTTCTCCTTGGTGACTACAACAAAACTATATCTTAATAAATGATCTATAATAAAGGCAAATCTCTATCACTGGCACTTAGTTTATGAGAGCGATTCCTGAAGCAAGTGTTCTGGCTTTGAAAGCAGAATGCAGACTGTCCGAAAGAGATGCCTTCTCTTACAAAACAGTTGGCCAAGTGGCATTGTATTAATTTAACGGATTCTTGCGCCTTTGTCTCTTTGCATTGACCTAGATTGTAGTATATTTGGGGCTCTATCCCTATCACTAAATACACTTTTTGAACTATCTAATTTTCACAAAACTATTATTTTTCCATTTCATTCTTTCACTACAAACTCTTGCTTAAGCTTACGGTGTATTATTAGCTAGTGTATTCCTTCTAAGATTGAGACATATGTTCAATCGCGGAAGGTGATTTGCGGACAATGTAAAGATCCTCAGATGTTTGCCTTTTTATTCAGCTTCTGCAACCACTAGGCTCCCAGATGGGAAATTGGCTGTCCATAATGAAATTCATTCTACTAGTTGAAGTGCTCTTTGTGGAATGATTTTGGTGTCTGATGCAGCTAGTATTGCAACATTGTGTCTAGTGTGGCGAATTTACTGCCTTGTTTCCAATTACACTTGTATGAATGTGTAAAATATAACTCACAACAAAAAAATCACAAGGTAGCTCAAAAGGCATACCGTTTCATTACAATATAAGGAAATGTGAAAAGAAGATTTCGTCTAATTCCGCAAACTCCAGTATACAATTTTATATAATTAATACATATATTAAAAACTAAAAATTTTTTTTTTTGCAATTTTTCCAAAATTGTCTCAAACTATTTTCTGTAAACTTGATATATATAAACTAAACCAATATAGTTTTTGTAGTATTATATTTCAGATAGTTATTTTTACGAGTACAGTGGTATCACAACTCTAGCTATATACCTATTATCCGAGTCTGCATTCGACAAGTTTTTCTTGAGGGGTTTTTATACTCGTAAATGGTTTTTATTCATATAAGAATGAATAAAAAATATTTAAAGACAAAGACTCAGATACACGGCAGTTCACCCTATGCTCAATCGGAGGTACGTTGATTAAGAATAAAATAATGTTACTACCTCTAGCAAAGAATACGTACAAATAAGTTGTGCGGAAGTATAAATAAAAATTTCAACACCAGCATAATCAACACTTTCCTTTTCTACTTTCTTATTTCTCGTAAAAGGAAGTATTGTAATCGTGTTACTTTCACTTAGACCTAGTAAGAGGAAGTATTGAAATCGATAAGATATCCGAGTTTCAACCGGAAAATACACATTTTGATGTCCTCTTGAGTCCAAAGACGTGGTTTTTAGTCATTGGTCTCTGTATGTACGTATATATGTGAAAACCATAGCACAAATACGAAAAATCACAGAAAATTCAAACTTGATATTCCGTTTAGATAACACCAATGGGGGATTCGGACAGTAAATTGTTTGCCAAAATTCCTCAACCGGAAGTATCATTTTACTGAATGTTGTTTTTTTTTTTTTTGTTTTTTTCAAAAATAGCTGTACAACGATTTTTTTTCCATTTTTTTCATTAATATTAGGAGCTACAGTTTTTATTTGAAACATTTCTCTGGGAAAATTCATTTAAGAGGGATTTTGGGGAAGGAGCGGGAGTTATGTTTTCCTGTAAATTGTTATTTAAATTTATTATATTGTATATTTATTCTATCATGTACGTAATATTAATTACTATGAAATGTGATGTCAAAATTACGTATTTTAAAGCAAATTGGTTTCACCGGAAGTGCGAGTGTACTAAACAGGTTCTTCAGTTTTCTGTGATTTTTCTTTATAAAAACATAGACTGCATTAAACATAAGTATGATGAAAATTTGCCACTTGAATAAATTGGAGTAAGAGAAGGTTGTGTCAATGTTCACACCACATTTTTTTACTTTCCCTAAGTGGAAGTTTTTTATGCCTTGTCAAATTTTTGAAATCTAGTTTTTATTTTAAACTAATAATTTGAGGTCTCTTGAATACGAATAACGGATAAGTAGTTTATGGAAATTAGTCATCTTATTTTGTGTGTGTTTTTTGGTGTTCAGCATAACTCAAAACTGGAAATCGCAGAACTTTTTTTTTTTTCAGTTTTTTCCTATTCTTCTCAAAAATTGACTACAGCGTTTATTTAAAACTGATATACCAACTCTAGCCTAAACATGACAATCTTCTATAAGTTTGATTAGGAAAATTTTACCAACTAACTTCATATAAGAATGAATAAAAAAAAAATAATATCCTATTTGGACAGTTTGATACCACTTAGTGAAATTCAAAGGGAATGCAAAAGATACTCTAGTGAAATGTGTTTGGTGTGGATGTTGTTGTATGTTTGTTGTAGCACGAGCGGTTTTGTAAAAGGGCTTGTAAGTATGTTTGAGAGATAAGAGAAGTATTAGAAAATAATCAAGAAATCACCACTGTTTTTGAAATAAATATATTCTCTAAGTGAATTTAAATAGCTTTATAATATCACAGCGATTATGTATAAATTAATTATTTATCTAGATAAAATGCTAAACTCTTATGTTTTAACTTAAAATGGGCACAGTTCTGATGTGTTCTCCTTGGTGTCTACAACAAGTCTGGCTTGACAAGAATGTCTTCTGATTGTTTGTTCAGCTCCTCCCCTGTGAAGAGAAGGGGATATTACAATGCTATCAAGGTTGATCAACTTTTTCAATAATTGTACTTTTCTACCTGGGTTGTCCTTTTGCAAGGGGATTGTCACATATTCTTGATATTTTTTATTTTTTCCAAATAATATATTTTTTACTTCACACTAGGAATATGTTAAATGAATCTCATTCTTACTTATACAATCCAAATAGATTAATATATATTTCTCCACTCAATCGAATTACCGCTCAAAATATTAATCAATGTATTGTAATATTTTTAGACAAGAACGGTTTTGTATGCAGGTTATATCAAGAAAATGCCAAATATGTTGAAAACATTATTCTGCTTCAATTTATGCAAAAATACGATGACTTTATTAGTTTGCCTTTTTAGTATTATAATCTATAATAATAAAATTAAAACAAGAAAATATTTTAAGGTAGAGTCATAACATCAAACATGTAAGGCTGTAGATATTTAAGAAATTTGTGATTGGCAATATAGCTCATTCCATGAAACTGGAAGAAATATCCTATCAGTCGCATCTTAAGAACATGGCCGGCCATCAAGAGTGTGATCGATCGTGGCGCGTTATTACTTTTCCAACTGTCGCAACTTAGGAAAATTGAAAAGTTATAGGCCCAGCTATAAGCACACATCCAACTGTTGACCGGCCTACGTTGAAAATTAAGAGTATAGTTGATCATTTGGACTTGTAAATCCATTGGTAAATCAGGAACACACACCGTTGGCTATCTGATCTTTTACTGAATCGCTTTAACTAAGCCATAGCCGCCAGCCAATGAATAAAAATCCAAAATAGCCAATAACCCACTTTGGTATTTTTGTTCAATAGGATTGTTGAAGATTGTTAATGTTTCCCCCTAGTTACTTTTATAGTGAAAACTTGAAAAATTACGTATTTTGATATAAATGCCTCAAACTGCATAAACAAGGTGGAACATTCTGAGGGTGAAGTTATATTAAAAAAAAAAAAAAAAAAATCATTGAGACCTGGAAAGAACAGTGGGGTGGCACATGTATGGTATAGTTTTTTAGATTATAAAATAGCAAGAATATGGACGCCTAAGGACTATGAAATGTTGCGAGCAGTAATAGTATAACCGGTGGTAAACCGAGTCCCACAGGATGAGTACTAGCACAAAAACTAGTATAGAAATGAGACAACTATATAACTACATTTATGTATTATTTCGAAAACAAGTAAATGAATGTTGAGATTCATTAAATACAAAACATTAACACTATAATCAATTCTCTCTTTTCTTTTTGAATGTTTCTCTCACATAAAAATATGCAAAAATATTCATAATATTAAAAATGTATTTAATTTATAATTAATATTTACCAGAAGTGATAAGAATTTTGTAAATTAATGGTATATACTGTAAAATGTTAAAAGAAGTAAAACGAGAGATAAAAACCAATATATTTAAGAAAATTCTTCTATTCATATAGATAAGATGGGCCCACCTAAATATTGCAAACATAATCCGATTAGAAAAATATCATTTCAGACTAGCCACCAGGAATAAGTAAATGTTTAAAGCATATATATAAATATCAAAAATCTACCATACTCAAATCTTCATATTATAATTTTTTTTTTTTTTAATAAATTACAGAAAAGAATTTAATGAATATTTTAAATCACGTAATTTTGCTCATCAATGAATGAAATTTTTTATTTTAGCAGGCGTCAAAAGAAAAAAATGTTAGCTCATTCGTTGAACTTTTTGCAGAACTGAACTTTATTTGTTGATTATATTTAACAATAACATAATGCTAATAGCGTTTTAATTCTCTTTCAATTTTCCTAAGAATATTTATTCAATTATTAATTGTCTGATTAAAATTAGCCACACGGCAAAGTTATACGTTATCATAAATAATCGTTCAAACAAGAATTAACTGATGCTTTGTATAATTGTTAAATTGTTTATCATTTGATCAGCCTACTGCAAATTTAAAAACTAATGAACCAAATGAATCAATTAAAACCAATGAACTCTATAATTCTATTATTTCTCATATTTAAAGATAAATACATTTATCTATTAATTGTAGTTAAAAAAAAATAATAAATAAATAAATAAATAACACTAATTATACAAGTTAAAGGGGAAAATATATATATATATATATATATTCATATACTATAACTTATAAACAAAATCGGTTGTATAATTTTCGATATTCTTACAATTATTTACAATTTATCTAATTGACAGATTTTCATCAAACTATTACTCGTTTAGCTAGAGTCTTAATATAGATATAGAGGGGAAGGAGAAGCCTTACTTATTAAATGTTGGTTTTTGGGAAAGAAACCACTGTCTGAATATAGATCACTAGCCTGCAGCTGCCTCTCTATCAATTCCCAACAAAACTTGAAATAAATGTTTACATTAAGGCTATCATATATTAGCGAAGAGATTAGCTTTCAGAAGACTCGGGTTCCAATCCTTCAATGCTCTTCTTAGATCTTCTCTATCCAGGAGCCTCTACAGCTTACTGCCCGAGGGTGGGAATGTTGCCTGTAGCTAGAAAACATTGGTTGGGGGCTGGTAGTGCACTGAGAAGGCTCCGGAGGGGAAGAACCAACAATAGATTTTCCAGGTCACAGTGCAAATCTTTTATAAGTTACTCATGCTCGTTAATAGAGTTTAACTGAGACTTCTTGACTTGTGTTACCTAAGGGGGAGTGTCAGTTTCAAACTTCTGAGATATTTAGATTTCGAATTTTGTTCAAAATACACAAACATCACAAACAAGAACCCACCTGCACACATATATGTACTCATATACACTCATGGACAAATATTCGGACAATTTATTTATTTTTCCATTAAAAAAATAGACACAAACATTTGTATTTTTGGTATAAATTAAATCCAGTAGATTCAAAGGTACATACCAGTATTAATAATTTGTTATTAGTCTAATCCATTATAACACTCTTGTCATAAATATAAAATAAATCAGTTAGAAAGCATTTTTAAGAAGAATCAGTGCATTCGTCACTGAAACAATATTTAAATTTTTGAATAAGTTTTTAATTTAATTAATTTTTTCTTTGATGTCCAAAAGTTAATTAATTTCATCAAATTAAATAATTTGCTCTAAAAGAATGGTTCTAAGTCTAGAAGATCTTGCCCGAACAAGGGATGAAATATCCCATACATATGTCCCAAAAGTTCTCGGTGTACACGCTCTTTAATCCAGATAATCTTTAGTGATTAATGGTTACTGGAAGTATTGTTCAAAAAAAAAAAGTAATGGTTGATCGTGATATAACGGTGACGGGAGCCTAATGTTTATTGGCTCTTGCCGTGCAGTTCCGCCATTTAACTGCTCCGGAGGTTCGTGGCCAAATGAAAACAGTCCGTAATGTGCGGGTGAGCTCCAAAACGGTGAGAACAAAGTTTCGCGAGCATAATTTAATCTTTAGACACCGTCTATGGGAAAGACATTGAAAAACATTTTTTCTCCATTTGCCATGCGTGACACAACACAGCTTTTCAAAGAGAGTGGGTTGGAATCATCGTTCATGTCCATACCGATCTGATTCTCATACTTAAAAGAACTTTGTCCACACATTGAAGAAGTTCTTCTGGAAACTGTCATCCCGTTTGCAACAACTTTATGCCAATGAATGATAACGCTCGACTGTAGCTCAAGTCGTCAACATAATACTTGGAGCAATAGGAATTGCCATAATTGGCCACACGTTCTCCCAATATGAACCCTGGAGTGATTACGAACACTTATGAGAGTTTATTAGGAAACTTGTTAAACATGTTTGCCTCCTCCAAGATGTAAACCGATCGCTTATTTATTCCATGCTTAAGAGTAATGCGAGAGTAATATGCGCTATAAAGAGAAAATCCAGATAAGAATCATCAATAAATTTTAATTTATAGCTCTAACACTTTACAGATATTTGGATGAATTTTCCTTTAAAATACGATTTCATTAAATTAATTTTCATAAAACCCAAGAAGGTCTGAACTCGTTTTATTGTATTTATTTTAAAATGCATTTTTAATTGATATAGAAACAAACACTTATCGTAAACCACACGCACGGCTATCTCTTACAGGAAGTATACAGAATTATAATGGACAAATTTTCTTCATACTTATCATTTTTAGTAAATATTTACTTATCTTTTATTATTTATCAATTGGAGAATCTAAGTTGAATAAAATGACTTAACTATAAATGACTCAGACCATAAACTCTCCCTTCCACTTAACTTCATTAAATGAACTTTCTTGGAAAAATGTCAGGTCTAAATCAAAGTTAATTCTCTTTTATAGATTGTAAAACAAATTTAATGAAATCCGTCGTGAATTCAAAAGCGCATTTCCGCTCAATTCCACCGATTTTTCTTCAAACTTGGAATTTTAGCACAATATTTAATTCTGTTGTTGTGGTTGAGTCTGCAGAGCTGGAAAGCATCAGAGATATTTTCAGTTATATAGCCTGCTTCTTTTTTGTGGTCATCAACCACTGGTTTCGAGAGTAATTTTTGACAAAACATCTTGACGGAACCGATCGATGACCAAAAAAACGAAGCAGGCAATCACGGTAAGTATATCTCTTATTTAATTCTAATTAAATAGATGATAGTTTTGTATACCAAACAAAAATAGCTTTTTCCCCCCAAAAAGCACCCTCAAATGAATTTTTCCAGGGAAATATGTCAAATAAAAGTTTTCTTTTTCTACATGGAGTTGGCACCTACTCTAAGTAAAGAAAATTGTTAGAGTCCTTTACGAGATGATAGCAGAAATCTAAAAAACCCATTACATAAAGTAGAACTTCCTGTTGAGGATTTTGACAGATAACTTCCTCCAATCGGATTGTCAAGTTTGAAGATCGGATTGTCAAGTTTGAACTTACTGCGATTTTTTTAGTTTTTGAACTATGCTGTTCAGATACATACAAACACAAAAGACTATTTTATTAAAAACAATTTTTCTGAATTCACGAGTCCCAAAACTTGTATTTCCGGTTAAACTCGATATCGAAAATTTGACCGGATCGCAATCCTTCCAATAATACCAAGAGAAAGTAAAAATATGAACAGTTTGAAATTTAATGTAAAGTATGAGTGATCCATATTAGTGTCTGTTACCTGTCCACGGAGATATTCAAAATATTTTTGCAATGGAAAACTAATTTTTTCTGGTTAAGGTTAGCGACAAAAGAAAGTAAAAATAAATAAATAAATAAATAAATAATAAATAAAAACTTGCTCTTATTGCGATTAAAGCAATTGCAATTGACATATGCAGCGATGGAAGCAGGGTGTAATGTTATGAAGGTGCTGGGTAGATGTTTATGGCGTAGAAGAGATGGAGTAAATGTGAGATGTCTAACAAAACGCTCTTCCGGTTAGATCAACCGATTTTTTTCAAACTCAGAATTTTAGCAACATATTTAAATTCTGTTGTTGTGAAATGGTGCGTGAAATGGGTATGGTGCAGGATTAAGGAGGTAAGTGTAAGGAAGTTATGTGGCGTGTTATGGACAAATGTTCAAATGCAATACTTGCCAGTATAAGCTGGTTATGTTTCAGTGTTATGGAGCGACAGTTTGAGGTATTTACGACGATGTAGTATTACGAAAATCTTTTCAAACATTGTATATTTGCATAAATATATCATTACTTTCTTCAAAATGACCAAATAGACATCTTTTTTAGGCATATAGACATCTTTTTTAGGCATATTTTTTCGAAAGTTAGCACTCTGGTGTACCCGATATTTGCTTGTTTAATTTATGTTTTGTAAATTCAATACATAATATCAAAATTAAAACTAAACTAATCTTCTGGCAAAACAGCGTACCAGAAGATTCGTCATTAGACGAATGACTAATGCCTATGGCCGCGGTTAACTTTTCTATTTAGTACTGGCCTTTGCTACCAGATCCGCTCCCAACTTTTTCCCACGATGCTTGGTCAACATAGTTTAAGTACTCGCGGGAATTCAAATATGAATAATCGCATCAAAGGCGATTAGCTATTACTGCGACTAATCAAATAACAAATAGTTAATTATTATGTCAGAGGAAGTAGCTAAGGCGCTTAGCTTTAACCCATTTTAAAAATAATATGGAAATTTGAAAAATAAAAGTAATATGAAAAATAAATAACGTTTAAAATGAAAATATTATTGAAACTAAATAATCCAACCACTCCCTACAATATATAACAATTCCTTAATTAAATTAAGTGCCTAATTAAATTAATTTATTAGCAGCGAGCTGCTAGGTGGCGTAATATTACGGCCAACAGTGTTATCAATTAACTAAACTACTACTATGACATGAAGTCCTGTGTTTTGTTTTAATTAACCTATTATCTTTTCTTTTTTTACTTTCTCTTACTCCTAGTAAGAGGAAGTATTTACTTGTAAATTAAATAAGGTCATGTAGTACAAAATGTAAAACGCATTGTAATCCACAGACATTGATGAAAAATATAATTTTTTTTATTGATTTTTTTTATATATAAATGATATGGATGGATGGTAGAAGAGTACAGTTACAGGAAGAGTTCATAAACCTTGTTAGCATTGTCTACCCCTTCTTCTCACAGGGGAAGATTTGAACGAACAATTAGAAGATATTCCTTCAACACAATCTGAAACAGACATTCAAGCAGAACACTTGTTTTTCGCTCTCTTAGAATCAGTGGCAGTTTAAGTTAAAACATAAGAGTTTATACCAACTAATTTCAGTAAATTAATAAGCATATTGCTGTGTTATTGAATAGCATTTAAATATCTCTTTAAAGAATGTATTTAATTTAATCTACCAGTGATTTCTTAATTATTCTTATTACTTCTCTCTCTTGAAACTTACAAACACAAGCCCTTTTACTAAAACGCTCATGCTACACCAACTGCTACTACAAACACACAACAACTCAACACACCAAATACATTTCAATGTTTAATCAAAAGTTGTTGAAGTAAAAAATTAAACATCATTAAATCTTGATAAAAGAAAGGAATAAATAACAATAGAGATTTAAATCTATTAAAATCATTTATTAAATAATAAATTCTAATTTACCTAGAGAAAACAATATGTTTTGCTAGAGTTAGATGATTAGTTAAATAGGAAGGAAACAAAGATGAATTTTGGTGAAAGGAAATTTTCGATAAAACTTTGCAATGTAGTAAATCGATAATGGTCTGATTTTGCATTGATTTGTACAGTTTGAAAAATAAAGAATCTGGTAAAAAAGTATATCATCGAATGATGATTTTCTCTTACTTGCTATTTTATTAAAATTTTAATTGACCATTTCTTTTTTCAATTTGGAATTTTTAGTTGAAATGATTGCACTTAGTATTTACACACTGCAGAGTTCCTTGCATAACACAATAATTGGCTATCGAATTTGTTAGATTGAATTGCGGTCCACATGGCAGAGGTAACGTCAAGCTCAGAAATACTAATTGTAAAGATTCAGTATTCTTCAGCTCCTCAGAAGCTATCAGTTAGCATTCCAAGTTTAAAGAAAATCATTGGAGTCTGAAATCTAAGATCCTAAAACGTAATTCTGATTAATAGATTTTCTTCAAAACTTGAACTTCTAGCAATTCTTTAATATAACTAATAGATTAGGTGGTAGAACTGTATATTGCACTGAAATGTACTTTAGAGAAAAGCTTATCGCTGCAGGGGCAGCATCCTCCAGAACCTTCAAATCTATTTTGCTGGAAAAATGTATCAAATAAAAGTGATAAGCATTAATGTGATTAGTTTATTAAGCTTCCTAATTAATTGTTAAAAGATAAATGATATAACATATGTAACAGTAACATACAATAATTTATTGTAACAATTCTAGCACTCTAGTCATCAAATAAACTAAGTGTTCCAACATTTCAGGCTTGGCAAAGAAATCTATTAAATACATAAATAATACTAAATAGTAGAAACTGTGAGAAACTCCGCTTTATTTGAGTCCGTCTATCACATAAACTTTAGTAAAACTAGAATTATTTTTAGATAAAGTGATTTTCTATCTCTCAAATAAAATCTCTCAGCATATTATTGTACGCATTTGTACTAAGGAATATGAAATTTTATCTTATGAAAATTCTTCAAACCTTTCAATAGCAGAGAATGGTAGAAGGGGAAGGAGAAAGAAAATAGGAATTTCTTTCAGTTTTAATTAATTTAAGTTATACATAAGAACCATATTTTCTTGAAGTTCTGTGCTGTAGAAGGATATTAAGTAGTAATGAAAAATAGCTCCTCTATGAGGCGAATACTAGTTCCAATGCTTATACATGTAATGACATGGCAAAGTCTTTGACATCGGCAAAGTACGCCAAAGAAATAATCAACAAAGGGTGAAAACAGTAGCACTGTTGGCCGCCGACAGCCGCGGTCAACCAAACAAACAACAAAGCCTTTTCATCAATTCTCACATCAAAAAGGCAGGCACCGCGTTAAGTATGGCCACTAAATAAGGTCAGAAAACTACGAAGGTCGCACAAGGCCGCACACTAAGACAGATATCTTGGTGTGAGTGTGAACAACAGTATATAAAAACCCTATGATATACGACGAAGGATTATTATATCATCTACGACCAAACTATACACGAGCGGCAATTCACAGTTATATTCAACTTATCACTCTCGTAGTTGTGCACTTTAGTTCGTTATTTTAACCATTCTAAATTATCAACTATTTATCTTCTATTTATTATTAAGTATTTTATTATAGTTATTAGTTACCATTTATCACGTTTAAATTATTGTTAAAATACAGTTTATTTTTATATAAAAAACCGTTTAATAATTCGAGCACTAACTTCCAAATCTCTCAAACTAACTTCCGCCCTCTTCAAGACATCTGCTACTCCAGGAATCACACAACAAACAATTCCATTACATCTAATATCCGATTCCATTACATACACTTACATCACAATATTAAAAACAAGCTCAACTAAGAAAATTAGCACATCCAAAGAAATAGTAAGAAAATTGGTACAAGTAAAATTTCAACAAAATGAAGAAACTTCGCAAAACAAAAATACAATTACAAAAACCCTTTTTAAAAAGTTTGGACTTTGTCAACTTTTTGTAATCTAACACCATGTGATTACAAATATGTTCAATTAGAAAAATCTTTGTTCAATTAGAAAAACACAATAATGTATGAAAATATATTTATATGTTTTTTAAAAAAAATTTAAAATGTAAGAATATATAAATGGGAATACGCCAGAGAAGTGATCTATTTTTTCTTTTCTTCTGGAAATATGAAAGATTAGCCACTAGAGAGAGTAGCTACTGATAGTGGGGAGGGCACACTCAACCTAAATCACCCCTTCCTATCATATTTATAACTGCAAGAAATGTTAAGATCTAAGAAAGGTTTATGGGAGATAAATTATCTGCTCCTCTAGCACTTACGATGTTCTTACCACTTCTGTATGGGAGCACGCCGCAGTCTATCATTTCTTCACCACCAAATCTCCACAAAACCTGCAGACACTATCTTATTCTTCAGATACTACTGAGTATACAATACTCTTGAAGAATCATTTAGCAATCGCTGCATGTTTTTGCTTAGCCTGTGTAATGGGTTCAGATGTCTTGGAGAGGTGGTGTGATGCGATGAGTAGTTGGGAGTTAGTTAGAGATTTTTAGAGAGTTGTTATTCGGAATATGAATTACGAATTTACGAAAATAGATATATGTATATTTTAACAATAATTTAAACGTTTGAAAAGATAAACTACAATTAATTTAAAATGATTTAAATTGTAACTAGAATGCACCAACTATAATGATTGATAAATAATATATGTTTAAATACTTAGATAGGGACGCGCTCCGGTGTATGAATATGTCACTGGTAGAATCTTGATGTTACGCTGATGAAATACTGAAGAATAATTCTCCCCACTCCTGTAGAGAGACACCTTATATTGCCATCCCCACACATTGACAAGTCTTGTAATTACGGGTCACACTCAAACATCTCTTGCCGTGTGTTGACCCCAGTTCCTGAATAGGTGTTGGCGGTTATCAAAGGATTGTAGCCAGGTGGTGGTTCTTTAGTGTTTAGTTTATTGCCGTGTTTTGACCCTAGGTTTTGAATAGGTCGGCAACAGGTGTGCAACAGGTGATGGCAGTTATCAAAGGACTGTAGCCAGGTGTTCGGTCTTTTGAGTGATTTGTTGACCCTTGTGAAAGCGGTGTGTCTTTGGCGGGCGGCACTTTGACCGTGCACTGACCGCAGCTATTGTATTGAATAATAGCGTCTGGCTGGCACCACTAGTTATAATTTTTAGAATTAAAAATTATATATTTCTGTTATCACTCCTTCTTGTTATCACATTACACCTGCCTCAGTTTCGGGAGGTTCCTCCAAAGCAATACTCTTCTGATTTCCTCCTCATTTATGATCTCTTCTTACTGATTCCGCAAAAAAGTGCGGATCCCATAAAGGGGATTGCAGCACCTTTCATGACCACAGCCACATTGTTGGTCATCTCATTTAGTGTGATGGTTATTTATTTGACCATTCCTCTCGAAGTTGAATTGGACACATCTTCCTGCCGCCTGGAAGATAAACGTGTCCCAAAAGTTAGCCCACTAACCCAAAGAATGGTCTGTAACCATAATTGCCGTCTCAGTATATTCATTGGTCTTAGCTTCTCGAATTGTTGGCTAAGAAGTAACTCCATAAATAATAAGAAAAAAAACTTCTTTTCATTTTGCAAGTAACTTGCGGGATGATTTTGGTAAAATAGAAATTTTGCACAATTTTGTTTAACAATTGCAATATCTCAAATGTGGAGTAAATTCATATTCGAATGAACAATTGTGCGCGATTAAACGCGTTTAACACCTATTATAAACTATTTTTATTATTAGTTAGTAGATTTCAGCTAGTATGGACAGATGTAAGGCCTAAGAGGCGAATGGAATGAAAAAAAAAATCATCTGATAGAACAAATCAAAAAGGATTTCCAGTATACATTGGAAGAAAAAATAAAGAAATTTGATATTAAAAACAGATGAAGAGATCAGTTAGTTTTTCTTTATTATGACCTCAACATGTGTATAGTTTAGTCGAGGACATAATTAAAAAAGAAAATAATTGTGAGAAGGAGAAATTTAAAGATTTTCATTATGACTATATCATCTTTATTTATTTTCAGAATGTTTCTATGATAATATTTGAATTATTCTATTTTTATAACATAATTTTATTTGAATTATTTCAAAAAGGGATAGAAATGAAAGTTTTCCAGATGAGCTTATAATTTATTTTGAATTTAGAAATATTATCTAATCATAGTATGATGACATAATACATTTTAAAGTGATTCAGCATCATGCCATTTATAGCCTTGAAATTCTACATTTTTTGTTTGTTTTAACGTTATCGTTTATTTATTTTTTTATTTTCATTTTATTTGATTTTTTTTAATGAAGGCAGAGCGAGCCTCCACAGTACAATGAGCTTTATAGGCTCCTAGGGCGACAAAATCTAAGGGCAGCACTACTGGACTTGAGTTAGAACCTTCGCGTTCCAAGTCCAGTACTAATCCTGTTTCACAACTTATTTCACAACAAAAACGTCAAGTTTTAACAATAATAATTAAGTTTTATTAAAAAAAATAACTAATAAAACAACTTTAATCATGATTCATTTGATCGACTGTCATCAATTTTATTTTATTATAAGGATATTAAAGAAGGGAGGGGGGAAGAGATAATAAAACTGAACGATTAAAATCATTACTATCTTGGGAAGAATTTTAGCCAGATAAATTTGAGTTGTGTGTGAGATGAACAATATTTTAACAAGAAACGACTTGGTTTTGATCCCTGAGGGAACATAATGTGTGACTCATATCAGCGTTGACAATTTACAACCATCAAGATAAAAAGTGCCAATATTACACGAACATCTGTTCACCCACCAATGTGTCTCAATCATTCACGTTTTCATCCTTTAAGGAAATTGGATTTTTTTTATTATATTTTATTAAACTGCACGCTCTTACATTCATATAAATATTATTAGGAAATTCATAATTTGATATTATTACTTACTCTATAGTTTTTATCTAATAATAGAAGATAATAATTAATATCTGATAATAAAGTATACTCCATTCTTGCGAATTAAACATAAATGAATTAGTCTTATTTATTAAATACATGTTAAAAACAGATAAAATAAATCATATATATAGGATGTTGCTTTTTATGCACGTTATACAACATTCACTTTGATATGAAACACTTTTATTATTATTTTGATTTCTAGGGTTCATTTTTTATTTACACACACATATCAAAATAAATGAAAAGTTTAGAAAGAAATGCATTACCATCCAATAAATCACTGGATAAAAAAAGTTATTTTGAAATATCCATTTTATCAATCATCAAGCAAAATAATCCATATCTTGTTTGGCTTTCTATGTAACACTGGAAACTTGCCTACAACTTCAGGCAGTTAAAGTGTACACATTTTTAGAAGCCAATTTTCTATTATCTCCGAATTTGCTTCTATTTTTTCTATGGTTTCCAAAATGAATGCTTGGGTAAAAGATTTGGAGGTGGCAAATTAAAATTTGTTAAGTACTGCATAAGATGTGCAAAGGTCGTTTCAACTTATCAAACCCAGTGTAACATATAAAAATCTATGTGGTTTCTTTGTCAATCTGTATTTATAAGATACCCCATTTAAAACTCTTAAGTGAAAATGAGCCAAAGAAATAATCTACTTCAAAATCACACATAGAGAGATAACTGCAGAATTTTTAGTGAATCTATAGACGTATTTATAGGTGGTGAGTCCTACATAATTCAGTCATGTAAATCACATAGGAAAGAAAAAACGGTTAGTTGTCTTGGAACAACTTTCTCCAACATTCTTCCTTTATTGAATCTCAACAACAAGCTGCGTCTCGGACAAATACCAGAGCGAACTTGAACCAAAGAGCCGAAAACCAACAATCAAGAGTATAAATATAACATTTCAAGGGGTCTAAATATAATATTTGACATCTTAAATCAAAACCTGTAGAGCACTATATAACACGTCAGACTATTTACAGAGGAGTCTGCACATAAATCTCAAGGAATTATTTCAAGCAAATTCCTAAAACAGTCAAAGAACTGTAAACTCAGCTGTCTGCCAGCAGCGCTTTTAAAGGCCAGTGAGTACTTATTAAGGTAGCCAGACAGTTAACCAAATCAACTTTAGTCCAGCCTGAGTTCTAACTAACTAGCCAGCCCTACTATTTCTACATCACCGACGGTATCATTCTTAGCTCGGTCATTCTACGCTTTATCCTCTCGCATCTCTTTTCTACTCACACAATAGTTAAATATAAATAATATACAAAAGTGCCAATAATGTGTGTATGTGTCTTAATTTCGAAATCAATATTATTCTTGCAACCATTACATCTCTTTAGTACGAATAGTTTAGTAATGATGGCATACGTGTTATGGGACTGTCAAGGCATAATTTTAATTGAATATATGCCTCAAGGGGAGACCATCAACTCTGCAAGATACTGTGAGACCCTAAAAAAATTGCGGAGGGCGATTCAGAACAAAAGGAGAGGCATGCTGACAAAGGGAGTCTGCCTGCTGCACGAACAATGCTTGCAAATGGGATGTCCCCCATCCCGCGCATTCCCCTGACCTAGCACCTTCAGATTACTATCTCTTTACCTCCCTGAAGCTGCACATGGGTGGAAAGAGGTTTTCAACCGACGAGGAGGTGAAGGGGGAGGTGGAGAAGTGGACGAAGGGGTTGGCGGGAAACTACTTCGAGGAAGGCATCAAAAAATTAATACCCAGGTTCACCACCTGCATTGAGAGAATGGTGACTATGTCGAAAAATAGCTTACATATGTACTATGTAACCAGGTAATTTTTTTTGTTCAAATAAAAATTTTTGTAACTTACAAAAATTCAGTACACTTACTTACTGGACATGCCTCATAAATAACAGGAAAAAATGAAATTAAAATAAAAATATATATTGAGGTGAGTTGCCTCTGGTGGCCTCTGTTTAATAAAAAACAGCATAAATTAAAAATATAAATTGAGTGAAAATATTGAGTTGACTGTATATAATTGGTGAACAAAACGGGAAGATAAAAAATATCAAAAATTATATGAGAAAAATAATATATAAATTCAATTTAAAATGGGTAGCAAATATTATCTATTATCACTTTCAATAAGACAAAGGGATGGCGCTTACCTAGAAACGTAGAATCCTGGTGGTCAGTGTTGGAAGACACATGTGTCCTTAGCCCCATATCGTGGAAAAACGAAAAGGAAAATATAGGAATAATTCTTATGTGCTTCCATTTCTTTGAGTCTTCACCAATACACTACTATTTGACTGATGATCGTAGATAACTATTAAACGAGCTCCCAGGAGCTGCACGGCAGGAAACCAACCGAAAGTGACAACAATATGGTTTCACAATAACCCTATGCAAGCCCGAGAGAACCGGAGCAACCAAAGACTAGTTTATTAACACTACAGGAAAACCAGAACTGGGAAACTTGGAGTTTCACGATGAAGGGTTTTAAATTAAGGGCAACCAAAGTGGCCTGAGTCGCAATGACAGATTTACTACTAAGACTTAATCCAACGAGTGTTAGATAGCGACTGACTGAGAAAGTGAAAATTATCCAGCCTCTACATTTAAGACACAGCCTAATAGATTAGTAATTTATTATCAAGTCAGTACAATACCTTTACCGAAATAGAATTATTGTACGCTGTTGGCGGCAAAATTTAAATTTATATTAAATACCGAACAATATCCCTTCTTCTCCGTTTCAAAAACTTGTTCTGCCGTTCTGAACCACCAAATCGCATTTTAGTTGGCGACAACCCACTGAGCTCAGCCCAAGGATAAATGTTATGAAATAGTACATATGTGCAAGCAAGCTAGACAGACAAATGAATAAAAAATACACCTAAGCAGGTTCATGATCGTTCAATAATGGGAAAAGGAATTGCAAGTAGTGCAGCTGTCAAATAAACTAAGGAATATTAAGGATACCACAAAGAAATGGTCAACCTCATATCGAGAATCTCGGCGAGAAGACGTTGTCCTAGTGAGAATGAGACTCGGTTACACCATGTTGACACACAGCCACATATTCCTATAGAGAACCTCAGCCGGTATGCAGCGCTTGCAATACGACATTAACGGTACCGCATATTCTATTGGAATTTTCGAAATATGTAAACGCGCGGGGAAAAGTAAATTTACCGACCAGTCTTACAGATGTATTAGGAGACAGTGAGGGCAATATCAATAAGACTTTCGAATATCTTCATCTATTTCATTTGTTGTGAAACTAGCTGTACATATGTATGTGTTCAGTTGTTTGCTGGTATCTTGTGTATAGGTATTTATTTTATAAGTGATATAAGGGAGTAGAGGAATATGATTAGAGCTAGATTTTGTGGGTTTGCTGTAGAAATTGTTAGACTGGTGGGTATGGATATGCATCCCGGATGAGTCCTTACAAATTAGAAACAGATGCAAAGGACCCATAGCTGTTGTGCACCAAAAAAAAATCCAGAAAAAAAATAAATAAAGAAATAATGTAACTGTTGTTCGTGTAGCTTTGCTGGGATGCTCAAAAAGTTGGAGCAACACCAAAGCCACCGAATAAGTAACCTACTATCCTTGGAGTAGAGATAAAATATACTAATTTTTTTTGTCTGAATTCTGTCATGTTATTCTTAAGAAAAAGGAAGACGGTTGATGTCTTGTTATCTATTACTTTGAAACGTTATATATGCCCCATCTGACTTTCTTTAAAATTGGAATTTCTTTCAAGAATTGTGTAGATGGTGAAGCCATTGTATTGTACTGACACCATTTAGAGGAAACCTTAAGCTTTGCTGCATCTCAGAACGCCGCCGAAAATCATTTGTCTTGCAAAAATACTTCTGGTAAAAAATGTACGGTCTTGATTGGTGTTCTAAGTACATAAATTTTAAAGAAAAACATTTAATTACTTTTGTTTGTAAAAAATTGAAAACTATTCAGTAAAGTCCGTCATTTAGGTGACGGATTTTAACTGGAACTTTCATCTGAAAACCGTTGGTGATATGTAAACGGAATATTAAGTATGATCGTATTACATTTTTCTTTTCTAAGATACTTTTTCACGCACACACACACACTCCCACCGACCATTCGCTAAAAATATTTGTTACTCAAAAAAACTCCATAACATATATTTCCGCTGAAACCTAGTTTCCATAATTGGACATGAACATAATGATTCCTCTAACAGTAGTATAGAAAAAAAAAAATCTGTGTGAAACACTCACACAACTTTCTCTTACTCCAGTTCTCAAAATTATAATTGACAAATTTTATGGTTTGTGCCCCAAATTTAATGAAATTCAACGAAAACTGTAAAAACTGTTCAGTAAAAGCGCACTTCCGGTTAACTTATTTCCTTGAAACTCGGAATTTTGGCCATCCATTTATTTCTAATTAATTTTGTTTGTATGATAGAATTGTATAATCAACTATGATAGCACTTTAGAACAAAACATAACCCACCCCTCCCCTAAAAGGGCCATTAAATGAATTTTCCCAGAGAAATGTTTTAAATCAAAGTTGTAGATCATTGTATGTATAGTTTATACACGAAGTTTCAAGAAAATTGTGAAAAAGTGGAAAAATCATTTAGTAAAGTGGTAAAAGTAAACGCACTTCTGTTTAATAAACTGAAATAGAAACTTTAGATGAAAACCAAACCCCCCTCCCACTCCCAAAAACTGCCCTTAAATGAATTTTCCCAGAGAAATGTTTCAAATAAAAGTTGCAGCTCTTTGCATGAGAGTTGATATACAAAGTTTGAAGAAAATCATTGGAGGAGCCATTTTTGTGAAAAGCGCAAACAAGTATAAAAAAACAACAAGTAAAGTGGTACTTCCGGTCGAGTAATTTTGACAGATGACCCATTGTCAGATGCCATAGTGATACCTAAACGGGATTCAACTTTCTACGGTTTTTCGTTTTTGAGCTATGCTGTCCACACACATACACACACACAGACCATTTGCTAAAAACCACTTTTTTGGACCTCAAGGAACCTCAAAACGGGTATTTCTGGTGAAAACTCGATATCGAAAATTTGACACGATTACAATACTTCCTCTTACTGAGAGAAAGTAAAAACAACTTATTTTTCTCTTAATTTCCAAATTATTAATTTTAATTTTCTAAAAATATGTGCAAATTATGTTCGATAGAATTATGTTAAATCTAGATATTCCAAATAAATTTATCAAATAGTTTCATTTAAAAAACATTGTTATTAATGCTCAAGTTAATACTGTTAATTCAGTAATCAGAGTTACTAGGTTAAGCAACATTCAAGTAACTCAGAACACTGTAAGCAATATATAATATATATATATATATATATATATATAGGCCTTGATAATTCTAATAGGTTAGTTAAACTTGTGTATCATCTCACTAATGCTCTAACTCTGTCTAGCCATCATATAAAACTAATTACTGTTTCTGACACCCTTTCATACAGAACTCTACCCCATTTCTCTCTGCAAACTACAATTATAGCACTAATTTATTTAGTGTTTTAACATAATTATTATCACTTTCATAGTATAGATGTTCAAGAATTCAACTATGTATCTTTGAACTTATATACGTATATTGGTGATCAATAAACGGAATTGTGAGATGTAACATTGCCCGCTATGAAACCACAAACCTATTTGGTTTATCTTTCTTTGAATGTTTTCAGCAATAAGTTGATAAAAAAAAAAATTATCTTCTAACCGGGAAAATTGTACAAACAAACAAAAAAAATAGGGAACGAGCAGGCCGATAAACTTGCGAAACAGGGGGGAGTCAATGTGATCAGCCCGACTACGCAATGTGTTTTGCTTCGGCTAAAAGAGTTATAGATAGACACTTAAAGGAAAAATCACACGCGGAATAAAAGAGCATGGCCGCTGAAAAGCAGTGAGTGGGCAACGCTGCTAGAAAATAAGATACCTGCCGGCCTTCCAAGAAAAGATTAAGTCGTGCTATTCCGAGGAATTAAAGGGCATGATTACCTTCAAGCCCACCTCCACAAAATAGCTATAAAGAACTCGCCGACTTGCCCATTGTGCAATAACGGCGTAATGGACCTTTCAACATTTGAACACGTGCCCTGCATTACAGGGTATGAGTAGTATTTATGAAAAATATTAGGCTGCTAGACAAAAATTGGCTTAACGCCTTTGTCGCGGGATAGGAAACAAAAAAAATTAGAATTATAAATTCTACAAATAGTTTTAATGTGTATTAATAATTATATAGAAGGCAGAACTACATATTTTATTGAAATACTACTTCGAAGGAAAGCTCAACGTTTCTTAGAAAGATAGCATACTAAGAAAATCGTTGGAGCCGTTTTGTGAAAATTACGAAAACTGACCATTACATCAGTAAAGACGCACTCTTCTGGTTGGTGGATTGAATTTGTTGAATTAAAAAAATATATATTTTTTTTAATATTCTTTCAGAGCACATAATAGTAGTTTCAGAATAGAAACAAGGAGGAAAAAAATGTAACACTAACGTCCTAAAAAATAGGTTAAAGAAGAATGAAAAGGTCCATCAAATATGATTGATACCTGAGAAATAATCGCAGTTGTTAAAACATAAGGCTAGAGAATTAAAAAAAAGAAATAAATTCTATAAAAAAATTTTAATGTAATGAAATATAAACATCAACTCCACAATTTAGTGTTTTGCTCTAAATTGTGACCATATTAATTAATAATTATGTGAAACACTAAAAAAATGGCGACGAAATGTCCACATTATAACTAAATTATATTACATAATTTTTAAATGTATTTTATTGAATTATAACATTCTTTAAAATCGAATTGTGGTCAGTGAAATTCTACTAAATTATACAAATACCAAAATAATAAATTTAGCTGTTCTCAAAGTAATAATAATTATAATAAATACGTTTTTTGCTTGGCAGTATTTATTCTAAAATGATTTTGTTTGATAAATTTAGTAAAAGGAATATTTTCTAAACGTTTAGGTTCTGCTAACTCCAGCCAGATTGTAGGCCAGTACTATAGCGATGAGACATTAGTGATGGACCCGAAAGTCTTAGAGTTCCAATAGAATCCATCTAAAGTCACTTATTCCGAAAAAATGTTACTAAGTTTTGAATTGTATAATGATTTAGTGAGATTTTTGGTCGGTAGGAAAGTAAGAAAATTAATAAATTAATTAAACTGCACTATAATTAGATATAAATTTATAATTTTACACGCTAAAGGACTTAAAATAGAGATAAAGTAAGAGAGAAGTGAAAAATATGGAACTGATAGAGATTGAAAGATGTGACGTGGCGAAAGCGGTGATCATTGAATACGTAGATTCTTACTAGAATACTTCTTGTTAACTGGTCTTAAATTTCGTAAGTAGAAAATCCTAAGGTGGGGAAGCTTGTTTACTAAAAACATGACTAGCTAAAAAGAAGTAGCGACATTTGCGTTATATTAAAGGTTGTAAAGAAACTATTGGTTACCAATGAAATCATCACAATATATCAAATATAAAGATTAAAGGAAATCGGTGAAAAAAACCATTTCTTAATCATACATTCTATTGACGAATTTTGACTGAAATCAATCATAGGTTCAGTACCTAAAAGATGATAGTGTATAACTTTGGGCTTTCACAAATAGAAATTAAAGCTGCAACATTTTACTGAAGATCATTCTGAAAGTCAAATAAATCTCGCTAAATAAATAATTCTCTGACAATGGCATAAATTTGAAATTACAAAAAAATCAATGCAAAATCTTCTAAAGAAATACAATTTATTATTATTAAAACTTCTTACAAAACTGATTACATGTTTATAAATTTAATTGATGACATACGACCATATTATTATTATTTTTTTTTTATCCATTTTATCCAACGCTAGTCTTTGGCCTTCTCGGTCAATTGACTTCTCGCAGCCCTTTACAGTGTGGCTTGGTTCTGCAGAGACGATTCTTGTAGGCTTCTCTTGTCCTGCACAGCAGCACATATAAGTAAGAGGTCCAAAGCCATTTCTGCCATCCTGCACAATGAGCAAATGGACGAATCAACAAACCATTTCTAATAGAGGCGTTTGCTTAATTGGTCATGTCCAGTGACTGAAACCTGCTACAGCGCAATCTGATTTGAGGGTCGCACAGTGGAGTCCATGCTTGCCCTCTGAACATCGCCGCATGAATTGATTAAGCATTCCCTGGAAAGACTCAGTGGTCACTTTTTTTGCGGTATACAGGAAAATGCTTTTATATTAGGCTGCTGCAAGTTGCTACTTGCTTTGGCTAGTATGTCCATCGACTCATTGCCAGGTATATCTCAGTGGCTCGGAATCCGCTGCAACTCCAAAAATCTCTTCCCTGTCGGAAGCGACGGTTTCATCACCACTGAAGCCAATGGTTAGAATTGCTCCGTGGGAATCAACAAACAAAACAATCTTGATCCAGAGTTCTTTGGCAACTGGACTGAAAGAGCAAGTTTAATCACAATCACCTCACCACCAAAATTGGAGGCCAGCCAGCAAAAGGAAGGACGGAAAGCTGGAATACATGACAGTATATACCAGCACCTGCATTACGCCGAACCATCTGTGTATTCTCGAATATGAGTCCGTTCCGAGGGAGGGTATCAAACCTGACTAGTTTCCATTGCTATAGGTTTCATGATGAAAGGCGGAGTCACATCTTTACTAACCTCTTCAATCGGAGCCGTCGAAAAATCTAATTGTAATTACCAGGAAGCAATTGTGTCTTGCGTTTTTAAGGTTCTCACAACTTCTTTGCCCTGTGTCCAATATTCAACACCTAATCTACAACGATATGTGACCGTCCCGGTTTGAAAATGTCGGTTTAACATTTTGTCCAAATTTATATATATATATAAAAATTATTTACACTAAATCTTGGGAAGTGGCCAATTCTAGGGACAGTGTATCTTTGTCTAAATTTAGATACTAATCATTCTTTAAGTATCAGAAATATGGATTGGATTGTATAATTATTTCTGAACACGCCACAAGTGAGAAATGTACGTAAATTTAAAAGTGAACAATTATAAAATACATATAAGTGAACAATATTCTGAAATTAAATAATGATTTACTGAATTTTTAAATGAATAATGTTTTCTTTTTATCCCCGTATTCTCACTTCCTTAATGGGTCGAACTGAATCGAGTCGTATTTGCGCAATTAGATTTTAACCTCACTAAAAGCTCGCAGAAAGTCTCAACTTTTTGATGTTCTATTACATATCGTCGAGAATCCATTACAAAATCTTGTCTATATCCATTAATCCAAAGGGAGCCATTTTTACAATTTTTTTTTTTTAGTGATTCTTGATTTTCTCGAAAATATATTCAATGAACGAACATTAGTCTCTATTTCTCTATATCTCTTACCATTTCAGAACATATCATTTTTATAATTACTGTATAACATTTAGAACATCTAAACGTTTAGGAAAACGTGAGGTAATTTGTCAATTTGAATGTTGAGAATGTCGTTAGGGAAAACTCGTATTTACTCTTAACTGATCTATTATTACTTATTAGACATACAAAGCTCTTTTTTACTTTCTGTTAGTTCTAACAAGGAGAGGAAGTAGTATTGCGATCGTGTCAGATTTTCGAAATTGAGTTTTCACCGGAAATACATGTTTTGGGGTCCCCTTAATACGGAAAAAAAGGTTTTTAGCGAATAATCCGTATGTGAGTGTGCGTATTTAAACAGAATAACTAAAAAAACGAAAGAAAAGTTGCAGAAAGCCAAAACCAATTTTTCCATTTAGTTACTACCAATGTATCATACACAAAGATTTTGCGAAAAATCCATCGACCAGAAATGCGATTGTCTGAATTTTTTTCAATTGATTTTTAAGGATAACTGGGGGGGGGGGGGACAATATCTAATAAAAATAAAATAATATTTTTAATAATCTTTTAAATAAAATAATATTAAAATACAAAGTCATGAAAGCACTTCTATAAAGAAAATAAAGTTATGAAAACAATTCTAAAGTCAACAATCATGGCTAAAAGCGTTGGTGGAGTCCAAAATTTGAAATATTATGTTTAAAAGAGACAAGGTTGTTGTGTTTCGCCCGTCCTCTTTAACATCTTCGAAGAGAAAATGGTCAAAAATGGGAGTGAAAGTAGGAGAAGATACCCTGTACACGTTGCTGCAGTTTGCGGACGATCAAGTTCTTATTGCTGAAGATGAGGAAGACCTAGCATACATGTTAAGGAAGTTGCTCGCAGCGTACCCAGAATGGGGCTTAGAGGTCAGTAAGTCCACGCAATACATGGTGGTAGGCGGATTTTCTCTATCGTCCCTGATTGTGGATGATTGGCAGCTATATCTGTGTAGCGAGTTTAAGTACCTAGGTGCCTGGTTATCAGCTGCTACTGGGTCTTCGGAATTGGATATCCAAAAGAAAATTGTAAAGGAAAGATAAGCTATCCAATTATTAAACTCGGTACTCTGGAGTATATCTATCAGCATGGAAATTAAAAAAAAGGCTCTTCCACGTTTTCTTAGCGAGTATAACCCTCTACGCGGCAGAAACTTGGAGCCTAACGAAGAAATTGGAAGATAGGCTATTGGCCTTAGAAATGGATTTCTGGAGAAGAAGCTGTCTGTAGAGCCTCCATGATATGGCACGTGCCAAATCCGGAAATCCGAAGACGTATTGGAATACAAAAAAACATTTTTTTTTTGTATTCCGTTGAAACACGTAAGTTAAAATGGTACGGCCACGTGATGAGCACGTGGTGATCCTCACCAAAGTTTTTCATAACATAATTCATCAACGGCCAACAAATACTTTTATAGTATAATACAATACTATTTTTACCGCCCACACAGTAGAAGCATTGAAAGAATACCAAATTTGAAGAATGATTATTCTTAGTCGTTAATAGGAAATGCTTATTTATAGATTAGGTTGAGATCTTTGGAATTTTCTCGAAAACGATACGATTTTATTTAAAAATTGGTTTGCTTCCTGCATATATTAAAAACGTACCACTTTTTTTTTTTTTTAAACATTTTTCTAAAAACAAATTGATTTTAAAGAGATTCTGGGTGCTTTTTAGTTCACGTTTAAATTTAAACTGGGTCCAATTATATTTATACCGTAACTATTACCACCTTTTTACTTTCTCTTACTCCTAATAAGAGGAAGTATTGTAATCGTGTCAAATTTTCGATATCGTGTTTTCACCGGAAATATCCGTTTTGACGCCCCCCTGAGTCCAAAAAAGTAGTTTTTAGCAAATGGTCTGTGTGTGTGCGTGTGTGTGTGTATATATGTGAACAGCATAGCTCAAAAACAAAAAAACATAGAAAGTTGAAACTTGATATTACGTTTAGGTATCACCATAGGATCTGATGGTGCGTTATCTGTCAAAATTCCTCAACCGGAAGAACCAGATTACTAGTTGTTTTTTTACGTTTTTGCGATTATCTCAAAAATAGCTACGACGATTTTCTTGAAACTTCGTATATAAATTAAAAATGCAAAGATCTACATCTTTTGTTGAAGATATTTCTCTGGAAAAATTCATTTAAGGGCACTTTTAGGGGAGGAGTGGGGTTACAGCTTCCTCTAAAGTGGTATCACAGTTGATTATACAATTCTTTCATCCAAACAAAATTAATTAGAAATAAATAGATGGCCAAAATTCCAAGTTTTAAGAAAATTAGTAAGCCGGAGGTGCGCTTTTACTGAACAGTTTTTTCAGTTTTCGACGAATTTCGTTATATTTGGTACACAAACCATAACATTTGTTACTTATAATTTTGAGAACAGGAGTAAGAGAAAGTTGTGTGAGTGTTTCACACCAGATTTTTAGCTTTATAAAGGTTGCAATTTTAATGAAAGATATTGAAATTAATTTGTACTAATTGGAGTAAGAGAAAGTGGTTTGGAGTATTACACACGATTTTTTCTTTTAGACTAGCCATTTTTATTTGTTTTATTTTATCTTTTTACTCGCTACTGTTGAAGAAAGAATTGTAATAATATTTCGATTAAACAAAAAACCTGAAATTGTATCGGTGAAAAAAATAAATAAAAAGTCTATATAGTAATAAATAGTACTAATAAGATAAGTTCCAGAGAATTTGAGAAAATTTATAAAATTAACAAATTTCGATGAAAATAAAAATCTTAGTTTATAAAATAATGAATCTTTTTGTAAACAATGAATTTCAGAATCTCGAAGAAAGAAGAGATGTTCACACACATACAAACATACGAGGTAGAATGAAGTTAGTAAGATTTAGGAAGAGTTGCTACTAGCCAGTAAATAAAGGGATATATGTAGTTAGGAAAGTAAGTGTTCTCTGGTGTTGTTAGCCCGCACGTCCGGACCTACAGTCTCTTATCTTTATTAAAGTGGTCCGATATAATGACTAAAGCTAGTCCGGCGATCTTCCTCTTTAGCCATGAATTAAACCAACAACACCCGCTCCCCACTACTGATACTTGCTCCTATTTTGTTTACTTACTTCTTTATCTTTACTGTTCTTTGGAGACAAACAAACCAACTAAAAGTCCACTAGTACATTCTGCTCATGTACTCATTGTCACTGTGTATGGTTAACTTGCTAAAACTGTGTAATAAAAACAAGCTTAAAGGCGGATATTCTGGTGTTTAGACTTAACACTGATTCAAGGATAACTAGAGTTCTAAACTGTGTGCTAGAAAACTGCTGTTATCTGATAGGTGTATGTATCGCGACAAATAGCACAACATACTTGACTTTAAATTAAACATTACTACCCTCATATGGTGGTCTAGTGGTTAGCCACCAAAGATAATTCTTTGGCGCGAGTTAGGATTAGGAGTAGGATGTCATGAAGGCAAAGACGGGTTGACCCAACATCGTAAGTAAAAGTGGAGAGCTACACCTGGTAGTGAACCTTGGTAATAAAGGCTTATCAGTTATCACACATCGCCTCAATAAAAAATTGCCATCTGGCAAACCTGGCCCCCTCCACGGGCTGTTGCGCTAAAGGGTCACTGAAATCTGAAAATATATTCTTATTCTCAATATCAGTAACACTTAAGTTTGGCTGATGTTAATAAAACAAGAATATGATGGTTGGCTGAGACCTAGGGGAAGAAAAATCAACTTCAAAATGTTAACTTATTCGACGTTTCCTGAGAGGTAGCAAGAAGAGTACTGGCCTTGCTGCTAACTGCAGTTTATCAGTTTTTCTCATGATGCTGGGTCAATACCATCTTTGCTCTCACGCCAATCGAGCATTTAACTCGTCAATGTCTCTTTTACAGTTCCAGAGGAAGGATATCAAAGGAGTCCAAAACGTCTAATAAATTAACTTTACATAATTACAGAATTGTTATTACAAAAATAGAGAGTAAATATTCAGAATTCATTATTAAATTTCAAACAAGCAATCCATCTAATCCCCATCATTTTGCTTGTTTTATTTTTTTCATCTCTTTTTAGATTTCTCTTATCGCTGAAAAAAGGAAGTAAGGCGTTCAAATTTTTTAAGTAGTTTTTTCAGGTAGAATACATGTTTCGCAGCCTCTGGATTACGAGAAACATGGATTTAGTAAAAGGTCTATATCACTCTGTCACGATCTGATTCCCACTCTCCGTCTGTGTTTGTGTGTGTACGTGTACTATCTCAAGACCGAAAATCGCAGCAAGATCAAACTTGTCAGTCGCTTCTATCTAAACTTTATGCCTATCACTATTTTTGAAATATATTTCTAGAAACATTGATTTTTTTGCCAGTATTCTGCAGTAATAGAACAATAAATGCCAAAGAAATAATTTATAATTAGCGTTTATTTCCAATTAGTTTGTGGATAATTAATTAATTCACACAAAATTAGAAATAATATAGTACTATAAAGTTTATAATGGCAATTTAATTTCCATATTTTCTTGTTTAACAAAATAAATAATTGTTATTAATAAAACAATATTTATTGCAGTAGGGATGGGATTACCTCAGTGGTTAGCGTGTTAGGTTCCCACGCGATGGTCCCTGGTTCTAGTCCAATGCTTACCCCTTAGATTTTTTTCTTCCTAGGAGCCTCACTGTTCGGTGGTGGACGGTGTTATCTGTAGCGAGAAAACACTATCCAGAGACCGGCTATGCATTGAGAAAGCTCCGGGCGCCAATGACCTATAGATGTTGACGCGCCATAAGTTAAAAAACATATTTATTGCAGTTTATAAAATTTCTTCGTTTTTTATTTTTTTATTTACAAATTCAAATATGGGCCAGCTCACTTTGAGCTTTACACATAGTGATCGGCAATAAAATGTCAAAAGATCTTGATACAGTCTGAGTTTCAATCTTCTAGATGCTGTAGGCTTACCTTTGTAGTAATGTAACGCATAAGATACTATCTGAAGAATTAAGAAGAATTGTCTAATTAGGTTTGTCATCTGTGTTAATGTCTGATATGTCAAGTTCTCTGTGTATTTGAGTGATCTTGGTAAATCAAGAAGCGTTTAATGCAATCCATATTACTTTGTTTTGAAATTTCTGTAATCATTTCGTTAGTGTGCTGATAATTGTTATCAAAACTTATCAAAAGGCATATGTCAGAAGAGGTCTGAGTAGTGTCTTGTAGTCGACAGTACTGTACAGGAGTGTTTGAGTGTTGTGTTTCTGTTAATGAGTGGGTATAATTGATCCAGTCGGGTATATGCTTGTAGTTGGGTGTTGACTTGTAGACTCCAGGTGAGTCTCGTATCCAAGATAGCGTAACCTTTGATCTTTTGTTTCCATGGAATGTCCTGGTTGCTAATTGTCACCATGCAAACATTTTCATCCCGAAATCTCCGGAGAGCAATTTCTTTCCTTGACATGGTTTATCCTTGGGGTTATACACTTGATAATTGAATATAACATAAATATATATATATATATATATAATATACTGCATTGATAACCGCCGGTTGGGGATTGGACAGGTCTTGAAGAGTGAAAATTCCTGAAGATATTCAATTGGATACGCCTTTATAATGTAATTAAATAAATAATGATGTTTCAGTGATCAAATAATATCTGTTGTCTTCTGTGATAAAAGTGAAGCCTTACGAAGTTATATCACAAAAATCTTCTACTTCATAACTTGACCAAAAATTATTAGTTTGATAAATTAATACTGTTAAATTAATTACTATCACGAAATAAATAATTAATAATTGTTTAATGTATAATAATTAATTAATGTTACGAAAAAAAAGATTGTTACTTGAATTATACTTGAAAAAATGTTATGTAAACATTTAAGTACCGATTAAACAATTTTGTTGTTTTGTTTCCTGATTTTAATTATTCAATTGTTTAAGGGATTCTATGAAATTTTATTTTTCTATTTATCGTTTGTTTGCAGCTCCCAGCCTCCACTGTTTTTGTGACATCTCATCACTGCCTCTACTTTGTATAGGGCTCAGGATTAAACTACTTTAAATAATAGAACGACATCAGCAGGGCTGATCATAAGTAAAACTGTTGGTTGGGTCCGCTGAACTGAGGAAAGTATCAGAGATATTTTCCGTGATCGCCTGATTCACTAAGCTATCATTTCATCATCATTCATAAGTAAAACTTTTTACAAAAAGATTTTCACTTGGTTACCATAGTAGCGTTATGTGTGGAAACCACAGGTACAGGTTGAAGCGATTGGAAACTATAATGTTTGATAACGTTTTACAACACAGCTATTTGTGTGCATTTTTGCATTCTGCGCTCTTATTCCGATTAGACAATATCCATGTAATTAGGTTACTTATAGCGTAATATACCGGATGTGGAAAATGGCTAGTCTGCATACCCACTTGTATTATTGTATATTATTCAAAATGGCTAGAAGTAATAGGGTTTCAAGTTTCCATTACAGAGTCATTAAATGAAACATATTGCTTAGATTAGGGAGCAAGAAAGTAGCAAATTGAAGGATAGTTCTAAATGCATGACTTGTTGTGCTAATAAAATACTTTATCCTCATAAAATTGGGATGGGATCACATTAATATCGTGGTATATTATTTAGAAATTAATTCAAAAATTAATGAATAATCAAAATTACAACTAAACTAATCTTTTGGCCTATGGCCGCGGTTAACTTTTCTATTTAGTACTGGCCTTCGCTACCAACTTCTTCCCACGATTCTGGGTCAACATAGTTTGAACATTCCCTGGAATTCAAATCTGAATAATAGCATCAAAGGCGAATAGCACTAATCAAATAACAAAAGTTAATTATTATGTCCGATGAAGTTAGGCGCTTAACCCATTTTCTTCATCCCTTCATTTGCTTTCCTCTTTACCTATTCCTTCCACAGGAAGTCCACTCAGTGCTCTGAGAAAACCATACTTCATCATTAATCTAGATAAAAATAACAGATCAAATCCAAATCAGCTTTTTCTACAAAAAAAAAAAAATCCACTGTATTTCTGTAATCTTCTCCGTTATATTTTGCTGCCTTTAGAAGCCCATTGAAAAGCTGTCATACAACAATCTTGTTTCCTAGACTTTCGTTAGAGATTAAGTTGCCTTATCTGACTTATCAAGGTAATAAACATAATATAATGTAACTTGATAAATTTTAAGATACTTAAGAAGACTTAAGATACTCCAAGAACTTGAAACTTAATAAGAATTAATAAAGAAATAAATTAAAAATTAAATCACAAAAGATCTTAATAATCTAGGTTTTTTTAGTAGGATGAATGGATTTTCCAATTGTTTTATAAGCATCCCTGTCACACTAGACATTACACTTTATTTATCTTACACGAACGGATTAACATAATTAAAAATTTCGTTTAAGTAACTTAACATAAATTAACTGTTCTTTTGATGAGTTCTTAAGTAAAATTAAATATAAGTAAACATAAGTTCTTAAATTAAGTTCTTTTGATGTTATATTACTCCTGCATAGAATAAGATTCTTGCTAGGAATAAGTAGAGTTCACTGGAATGTACGGTAGTAGGCATAATAAGTTCGACAACTTCGAAAAAAATATTTTGGGCGGTCCATACGGTTTGATCAACCAATAAACATATAAAAAGGGACAGCTGTAATCACTTACAATTAAGGTTTCGGCCAGCAGTTAGAGAGAGACGGATGCGCGCACACAATTATAAACTATAATGAAAATGAAATAATAAAAAAAATCACGACTTTCATTAAAATAATCACGATTCCAATTGGCAGAATTTTTATTTAACGTCTATTTTAATGTTATATCTGGTATGGAACTGCATCTTTACAACTGGAATGGATGTTAGTCTAAAGTCCAAAGCTCCACAAGAAAGTGACAAACAAAATCACTTTTCAATAGAAAATGTTTTAAATTAAATTAACATACACGCGAGATCTATATACATATGGTGGTAATCATATTGTGACAGCAACCATAGGAGAAGCTCAGCAATCAAAGAGAGCAAAGAGCAAAACCCAAAACCACTCTCTCGGACTGGAGTGGGAGAAGCTGTATAAATATAGCGACGGACAGTTGAAATAAAAAACACACTTGAAATCAGTTCAGTATTCAGTCAATCAATTCAGTCGTGTCTATTTGTTAATATATTAGTTAACCAGTGTTAGCCAAGTCTTCTTCTTATATTATCTACCAGACCTAAATTCTCTCCACCTAACACATCCATTAATATAGCGATGGACTGTCCATAAAAACACAGATGAAATCAGATCAGCACATCCAATCGCTACGTGTGATTCTCATACCACTCTACCTTAAACATTCCTCTATTGTAAAGTCCAGGCAGTCTATGTCTATTTATTAATATTGTAACGCAGCCAGTGGTGCCATCTAGGAGAGGAAGTAGGAAC
>JAAEAF010009679.1:0-31483 GCA_011037195.1 Triatoma infestans
TATTTAAAACATTTCTCTAGGAAAATTGACTTAATGGCACTTTTAGGGGAAGGGTAGGGTTATGTTTCTCTCCAAAGTGCTATCATAGTTGATTATACAATTCTGTCATCCAATTAAAATTAATTAGAAATAAATGGATGGCCAAAATTCCGAGTTTCAAGGAAATTAGTTAACCGGAAGGACGCTTTTACTGAACGGTTTTTTCAGTTTTCGTCGTATTTGAATTAATTTGGAACACAAACTATAAAATTTGTCAATTACAATTTTGAGAACTGGAGTAAGAGAAAGTTGTGTGAGTGTTTCACACCAGATTTTTTTTTGCTTTAAATACTAAGCGCGTCAACATCTATTGATCAATTGAAGCCTACTCAATGCACTGCCACCTTCCGGTATAAACATGGCTGATTTTTAAAGAACATTTGTTAATTATATTGTTGATGTAGAAGCTGTTTCCTACCACAAGCTTAGTACTTAGTATTAAATTCCTATCGGACTGACCGCTACTTCAGGATCATCCTTCTCCAATTTCCATCCTATATCTGCTGATGTTGCCCAAGGAAGGACCCGTCGACCATTTATTACTCCATTTACTCGTATATAGCTGATATGCCAACTATGCCATATATCGCCACTCTTGACAATTCGCTGATGATACCGCCATCTTGCTACACATAAAGATCCCGTAATAGCAAATCTCGAAATCTACAGGCACTACAGGGAAGTTCTCACTTGATTTCAACAATAGTTCAACAAATGAGGAATCACAATCTCTTTGCATTCTAGGCCTGTATTGAGTGTGGATATGTATGTGTGGTCTCCATTTGGTGTAAAAACAAAATATATCTCAAAACGGAAAAAATCCAGAAAGCTTAAACTGAATATATCAGAGACATTTTCCGTGATAGCCTGCATCTTTTTTTGTGGTCATCGGCCGGTTTAGGGCGTTCGCCCATTATCAGGATGTTCTTGTAAACAGTGTAATAACATAGATTTGCACAGAGCAAATACAGTTGATACACTGAGTATATCAACTGTATTTGTACACTGAGTGTATCAACTGTATTTGTACAATGACTGTATCAACTGTATTTGCTCTGTACAAGTCTATGTTATTACACTGTTTACAAAAACATCCTGATGATGGGCGAACGCCCGAAACCGGTCAATGACCACAATAAGAAGGAGGCTATCACGGAAAATTTCTCTGATGCTTTCCAGCTCTGCGTAACCAACCATCACATAAACTGAATATATATAGTTGGTTTACTACAACTGCATCTGATAGTAAAGATTTTTTTGATGGTTCTACCACTAATTTAAAACTGTAGTACATTGAAAGTATTGCCAATATTTTTAATTTGAAGAAAATTGGTTAACCAAAACTGTGACCTTTACATAATATGTTTTGAGTTGAGTTGTTTGGAATGTTCTCGAAAATGGTTCCAACGATTTTCATTAAAAATGTATCAATTTTATTTGAAACATTAACACAATTTGTAGGAGTTTCTAAGAAATCTATGACTTTAAATTGCAAATATATTTTCGATTTTTTCAATGTTAATGGCATGTCTTCTGGACTACAATGTAATTTTTTTTTTAATTTAAGGCGCGTCAAAATCTATGGTCATTGGCTCCCGGAACCTTCTCAGTGCACTGCCGGCTTCCGGACAGTGTTCTCTCGTTACAGACACACTGTCCATCACCGGACAGTGAGCTGTAGAGGCTCCTAGGAAGAAAAAATCTAAGGGTAGCACATCTGGACTCGAACCCAAGTCCTCCGCGTGGAAGTCCAGCATGCTAACCACTTAGCTATTCCTTTTTTTTAATTTTTTATTTTATTTTAAAAAATCTACATGTCTCATCAATCGATATTAAGTAATATAATTAATTAGCTATTTAGCTATTAACAAGTATATATAGTAAGTAGATAAATTAAAAGAATGAAACAATAAAGAAATTAAAAGAAACAAAAAAATTAATGTACATAATTAAAACAGAAATGAAAGTGTTTCAGTAAAACAGTAAATCAGACAAAAGAAAATACATAAGTTTAACAGACGGGAACTAAAATATTTAACACTTTATTTATAATTTCTATTTAACACTTTTAATTTATTGATTTGCTTTGTGGGTAAAAATTTCGATGCTGTCAATGTTCACTTCCCTAATTAATTCAAATTCTGGGAGTGGCCAGCTGCATCCCTTCAAGACAATAGATTCTATCAGTTTGGATCTCTGTGCTTCATGTAGTGAACAATCGTGTAGTATGTGGTTGAAAATCTTGGATTTTATACGGTGTACAGGGACAAAAATGGATTGGCTCTTAAATGAAATCTATTGAGGTAGCAGTTAGACGGACCATGATTTGACAGAAATGCAGTAAGTGAATTGGTGATTGGTGATAAAATTGTAATTAACCCTGTGTTTAACTGAAGGGAAAAATCTGTAAAGTATGCCTTCCTTCAGTTGAGTGCTGCCAAAATGTATCCTATTCATTGAAAGATTCTTCCAAAGCTTTAGTTTTCAGGTAGGAATATGGAATTCTATGGTAACTTATAACTAAGTCTTGATCCATCGACGCTTGTTTAGCCAATAAATCAGCGTCCTCATTTCCTGCCAAGCCATGATGTGCCTTGACCTTGGAAAATATCACCTTAACTCCTAAATCTTAGCAAACGTTTTCAGCTGCCTGCGAATCATCTCCATAATGAAGCTATTCCTTTCCCTATAATGTAATTAATTCAATTATATTTGCCTTTTCACACAAGATTCTTTTTTTTTTTATTGTTCTAAGTAAGACCACTATTCAATAAAATGTTTTAATATATAAAAAAATGATCAATATTCCTGTTTTAGATATGTTGAGGATGTTTTGTGTAAAAGGCGCCAAATAGCGACTTAAAAGTAAGTATATTGCAAACTTTATAACTTTTTTTTCCTTTAAACAAATATAAGTAAATAATTTCTACTTTTGTCAAAATAGATATTCGATGAATTTTATCTGGATAATGAAGAGATCCCAAAGAAGGAATAATTATTTTAGAATATAAAAAATTTGGAGCTATATAAAAATTTATAATGGAATAAATATACAAAACGATTTAATTTGAATGTGCTTCTATATACGAATAACCAGGGCTTTGGTGCATAACTTAGCCGTCAGAATTTGGACTGATCTTATTGATTGGATAGTTATTTGGAAAAGGCGTTTTATTTATCGTTGTCATAGGCTTGTATCTAGATATGATGATGTCGGGCCATTGGAAAACATTACCGCCAGCTATCCAGTTATCGATCAATCAGATATTGGTGAGTTTATTTAAAAAAAAAAATTAAAATATTACCCACAGGAGATTATATATACACTTCATTATTTGAAGTGCTTATATACTTTTGATCTGCCGTTTATATAGTTAACTTCTTTGGATAATATATTATACACCAATGAAATACATTCATCAGTAAAAAGGTTTTTTGTAATTATCAATTATTTTCAATTTCTGATATCCATTATCCAAATTTGAAAAGTCTATTTCTATAACATTACAACAAAATTAGTACATTACTTTTTTCTTTTCAAGTATTACACCATAAAATATTATTTTTTATTACTTCAACAGCTATTTTTATTTATTTTTTTCCCTAAACTTATACTAAAACGTTCTTTCTTCCGTTGCATTTTTACTTTCTCTAACTCCTAGTAAGAGGAAGTATTGTAATCGTGTTAAATTTACTTAAAATCTAAAATAAATCTTAACCAAATTTAAACAACTCCTAGTTGATATATAAATTTCTATCCAAACAAAATTAATTAGAAATTTAGATGGCCGAAATTCCGAGTTTCCGAAATGAAAATTAGTAAACCGGAAGTGCGCTTTTACTGAACAGTTTTTTTTTTCAGTTTTCGACGAATTTCATTGACTCTCCGACACTCACTACTGCACCATTTTATTATGACAATGTCGCCTTACCCCCGGTACAAAAAGTTCACTACTCAGGACTATACTTGGACCGACGCCTCACCTGGAATCCATATACCAGACTTAAACGACAGACACCACTTCAACATTACAAAAAAATGCTGATTCTATTACTTGATAAAAGATCTAACAAACTGCTAATCTACAAAATGTCTTACTTAAACCCCTATTTGGGCATAAGGTGCTGAAATGTGGGGTTAAAACCTAACGATCTAATTATAATCATATCCAATGGCTACAATCAAAACCTTACGCAAAATCATTTCAGTTCCTTTCTTTGTTTCCAACCATAATTCCTTACAGATTTAAATAAACCATATGCCCGTCAAGAAATTATATTTCGATACAAACAAAATTCATAACAGTTTATCCTATCATGTCAATCCGTAAACTTGCATCCTTCTCACTGGCCCTATAAATTCTAGACGAAGATTAAAACGTCAGTACCCTCGTGGTCTACTTATTCAGTAAATTGGAGTTTCACTACTGAATGACTTTTCTCCGCTCCGGTTTCTATTAACAGGTTTAAATATCAATAAAAAAAGAAAAGAAAGTATATTGTATTATTTGGAACAATTGAAAGTTGTGTGAGTGTTTCACATTTTATTTTTTATTTTTTTAATTTTTTTTTCAACAGTAAGTTTCCCCTGTCACAATCCCAGAATAGTTTTTTACTATTCTGGTATTCAGGTCGCCCAAAATTACAAAGCTTAAATTAATCATTACTTACAACAACATTGGCAGCTATATGGGCCTATGGATGCTTGCAAGGGGTATCTGTTGCAGGCAGTTACTTGGGGAATAGCGACCCCACGAGTTACCACAGCTCAGTACTCCACGCACTTCGTCAGAACAGTACACAAGACACTTAATCTACATACACTCTACACTTTACAGACAAGGACAAATAGAGTACACAAACTAGGGTCTCCGTCCCTAGTTAATTGGCGAAAGGCAAGAGAGAAGGAAAGGATTAGCTTAGTGGTAGCGCGCTGGACTAGCAACGCGGAGGTCCCTAGACCTAGATTTTCTATTTCTAGGAGCCTCTACAACTCACTGACCGGTGATGAGCAGTGTTGTCTGTAGCTAGAGAACACTGCTTGGAGGTCGGGTGTGCATTGGAGAAGGCTCCGGGGGCACAATAGATCTTTCAGGTCGCAGTGCAATAATCCCCTACAACAATCTACAATGGGCCTATGGAGGCTTTAGATAGCACAGGGTTTAACCCTCCCCACCTTTAAATAATAAAACAACAATTAAACGAACAATTTAAGAACAATAAAATTCTTAGTTCCTCGCATTGTATAAAAATCAGAATGCGGTTAAATATTGAGAAATTTTCGAAGGTATCATTTGGAAAAACAACATTTACTATAGTCGTGCACTAAATTCGATAAATATTCTTGGATATTATGCTACTTAGAGTAAAGGAAAAATGAACTAAATATCAAAGTAAAATAATATAGATTCAAATAAAGTTAACTTGGTAATTTATAAAACACAATGTTTGATTTATTTTTGAATACCTAGTTAGCTCCGAAGTGCTTATAATACTAGAATGTTATCGATCATAACTTCTTTTTATTAATTCTGTTCATTTTTTCTAAATAGGTATCAAAGGAGATTTATTTTATAATTTTTATTTATATCTCCGAAACTATTTATAGGAGGGTTATTCAATAAGTAACGAGACAAATCGCTGTAGCCCTCAAACGGTTTGTTTAATCAGTACAATAGTTTCAGTGTGTCAAGTTGGCATCCTTATACTTAGTTTCTAATCAGCTGTTCGAAAGTATTTGATAAGCATAATCTAAAATGAATTCAGTTAACAATGGCGTCCGCTCGAGAATTGCACTTCGGAAGAACAACGCTCAGTGATTAAATTTTCCAGTGAAATCTTCGAAAGAATATTGAAAGTGTACGGGTATAATTGTTTGAACCGTTCGAACGTTAACAAATGAATAGAACAGTTTAAAAGTAGCCACGTAAGTGTCTGTGACGAGCAACGAAGTGGATGACCGGTTGAAGTTGCAACTTCCACCCTCGAACCTCGCATTAACGCGTTAATTCAGTGCAACATGCTTATTACTGTTGAAGTGTTAGCTGAAGAAGTGCACACAAGTGTTGGAACTGCACATACCATTATTCAGAATAAGCTGCAGTACAAGAAAACTTGTGCGAGATGGGTTCCAAGACAGCTTACGGACGCCCACAAAGAAAGTGGAGTGGGAGATCCTTCCTTTTTCACCCTTTTAGCCCCGACCTTCATTTGTTTGGCCCCCTTTAAAGAGGCACTACGTGAGAAACATTTTCATTACAATGAAGAAATTTCAAAATCCAAAGAATTTTATGCTAGAGGCATACACAAATTAGAAGAACGATGCGACAAATGTATAAATGTTGCTGAAGCCAAATGTTAAAAAGTTGCCAAAGTTTTGTATTGATTAAATAAATCGTTTTTGAGCTACAGCGATTTGTCTCGTTACTTATTGAATGACCCTCATAATTTTGCTGTGTAATACAATGAACATCTCTGAATACCATTGTATTTCCTTCAGCAGTTTATCTGTGGTACTATTTCAGACCTAGACATTTTGTTCACCATTATCTACAGCGATACTTAGTGAAGGAATGTGTTTTATTTATAAATTTTTCATTACTCAATTCTATCAAAATAAAGCATGAAAACTTTTCCATAATCTTGTTTAAAAAAATTACCTATTGAGACAAAATTTGTATTGAACAAGAGGAAGAATATATCAAACAAAAAGCTATACAAAGAACTCTCGTTCTTATGCGCACACACATACAAATAGATATATATATTTACTTTTATAATCCTCAGTCGTGTTAGTAACAAGCGAAGTAATTAATGTCATCCAAATGTGGTACAATCTGGCAAGATGTTATAATAATAAAAAAAAAACAAGATATTCTAAAAGTAAATGAAATAAAAGTCTTTTATTAAAAAAATCTTTGTTATTAATTAACGATATTTTTACTTTCTCTTACTCCTAGTAAGAGGAAGTATTGTAATTGTCTCAAATTTTCGATATCGAGTTTTCACCGGTAATATCCGTTTTGAGGTCCCCAAACCCCAGAGTCCAAAAAAAATGGTCTGTGTGTGTCGTGTGTGTGTGTCTTGTATGTATATGTATGTATCTGAACAGCATAGCTCAAAAAAGAAAAATCACAGAAAGTTCAAACTTGATATTCCGTTTGGGTATCAACATGGGATCTGACAGTACGTTATCTGTCAAAATTCCTCAACCGGGAGTACCACTTTACTAAATGGTATTTTTCCTTTTTTGCGATTTTTTTCAAAAATGGCTCCGACGATTTTCTTAAAACATTGTACATCAACTACACATACAAAGAGCTACAACTTTTATTTGAAACATTTCTCTGGAAAAATTCATTTAAGGCCACTTTTCAGGGAGAGTGGGGGTTTGGTTTTTCTTTAAAGTGCTATTTCAGTTTACCATACAATTCTGTCATCTAAATAATATTAATTAGAATTAAATATGTTGTTGAAATTCCAAGTTTGAAAAAAAAAACGCCGTTCTCACATATTCCCCCCAAATATTCGCCTCAACACTTTCCGCTAAAATCGGTCCAGCAGATTTGCTGACGAATTCTTGAGCGTCCATGTTTCAGAGGCGTAAGTGACGACTGGCCTTATGAGGGTTTTGTAGATCTTTATCTTGGAGGAGCGGCTTACGAGCAGGTTTTTCAGGACTCTGTCAAGCGCAAAATACGCTTTATTCCCAGCAAGGATCCTCTTTCTTATCTCTTCATTCTCTTCTACATTTTCGTTTATTGCAGAACCGAGGTATTGGAAGCTGCTTACTGCTTCAAAGTGGTAATCACCAACTACGTGATGTTGCGGGCGATGGACTGGCACTTTTCTCCTCAGTACGAAGACCTTTGTCTTCTTTTTGTTGACAAAGAGGCCCATCCTCCTTGCTTCATTATCTAGTTTTTCAAATGCCTCCTTCATACATGAACGCGATCTTCCCATAACGACAATGTCATCTGCATACGCGAGAACTTGGGTCATTCTGGAAAAAATTGTTCCATTTTGATCCATATACAATATTATAATATATTATAAAATAAAAAAAATTATATATACCATTTTCCTTGCAGCGACTGGACTAGAAGATAAACCATGGTTTCATTTGGTAGATAGAAGAAAAGCCCATGAACTAGTGTGTACTGGTGAGTAAAAAAAAAACTAAGTCATTTTTTGACTAAAATAGAACGGCCTGAAAAGATTATTTTTTAATGACTATGTACATAGATCCGCATCTGGTATTTTATCCGTCCGGAACATGCATATTTCTGTTATTACTGACTGGTTTTTCTGATTTTCATCCATCAAGTATAATTTACTAATGTAAATTGTACATTAAAACAATGGTGTTCCTTTGGTATTTTATCCTTCGTAGCGTGCATATTGATTTTCTTTCTGACCGGTTTCGGATATTCATCCATCACCTGAGCAAATTCACCAAGTTCGTTTAAAGTGTTCACTTGAACGTAATGTTTCTGTTACACTCACACTTGTTGGTTTGTTGGGTGTATACAATATTATTATTAGAATTATATACAACCAACAAACCAACTTCAATCAATATGCATACTAAGACGGATAACATACCAGATGTTATCCAGCATTTCGGACCCATCCACATATTCAACAATGGTGTTCCACGTTTTGGTTACATTATGGGCTAAAACCTTACAATTCAGGAGTCCAGGAGATTCAGTGGCGTTCTGTAGCTTGCATGCCTGAAACTACGAATGCATGAAGGCTATTTCCATTGCAGCCTCACTGAATTAAATTAAAGTCTATCCAAGGTATATACATTACCAGAAATTCTTTTCTTTATGTAGAATTTTGCAAGTTTGTAGTTTTATGCGATGTTTTTTAAGAGATCATAATATGTTCTGTTAAAGCCGTGTTTGTTTTGTTTGTATCCATATTTTTTGTATGTTACAGCAATCTATTTCTGAGGATTTGAACTATCTTTTTCTGAGTTATCTTCTAAGCGATAATTTTTGCAATAGATGTTGTATAGTATATTAATAATAATTTGGGAATGGAAACTTTGATTTTTAGTAAATATTTTTATTCCTTAGATTTGTGGGCGTTTTTGGGTAATTTTTATATTATTATGTAAATAATTTAATTATTTTGGGAATGATTTGTTTGGAGTTAGGAATTGAAATCAAACAACCCCAATAAGGGTAATTATACGCTTTCCTTATTTTAGACCAACCTTTATCAGCAAACACCCCCAAAAAAGAACGTGTCCACTCTGGCCAATTCTTTAAACCAATTTTCTTAAGGTTTGCTGCATACCAGTCCTTAGAGGACCCATCAACAAACAAACGAAGTGCCTCAATAATATTTTCTGTACTAACTATGTGGTGTCGAATGCATTCAGACTCAAATCTTTTCAACATTCCGCTGGATTTTGACTTTTATCAAATTTTTCAAGCAAAATTTTTCGTTCAATTTCCTGCAAATTAGTCTCTTTGGCATTTAACTTACATTCTAATTCTTTTATTTTGTTAATTAAAAATTTTTCATCCTCTGAAGTTTTAAAGCATTCACTAACACTTACCGACTCTTCCAACGCAATGTCTTTATAACATAAATTGTCATCTTCATCAAAATAACATGTTTTTATTTCTTCATCTACTCCTACACCAATTTTTCGGTAACCATTAATTGGTTTTATTCCGTTTACAGCATTTCTAATAGCAGATTTTGTGAATAATATTTTATGATCTCTTAATAAATTCCGATTTTCTTCAGGTAAAATACACCACAAAATTTTATCTTCTGATAAACCTGCTACTTCGAAATCACTTTCTCCCTTCTTAATAATATGGACAAACAATTTTTTCTTACCTTTCTCTGCCATCATCCGTCACTTTAGTTATAAATGTAATTTAATTTGTAATTATGTTTAACAGATTTATTATTCAAAGTCTTCTACAATATAGAATAATTAAATTACAAGTTATTAACCACAAATCAAACACAGATTTTTTTAAACATATATAGAAACCAAAGTTTGTAAATCTCACTCCATCCAACTGAACACAGTATAACCTGCTCACGAATAACCATCACGCCAGTGGTGTCCTAGGCAACCAGTATTATTCTTTACATATATAGAACTTAAAATTCGGAAAGTAAGGTTGAGAGTATTCTGTAATCATCAATATATATATATAGTCCAAGAATCTTTATGCTGCAGTTATTTATACATTTTTTCAGGTGGTGACGGATGTTATTTGGTTAGACCGTCGTCAACTCATCCATTAACTTTAACTTTATGGCATGGAAATCGACCTTACAACATTGCTATAAGAAAGAGAGAAGACGGTAAGGTAGCTCTTGGAACTAAGAAAAACAATGAGAGGGTCAGTTACTTTTCATTTTTTTAAAATTCTTTTATTAGTTATTAATAGTCTTGTTTATTTATAATGATAACCATGTTCACAACTTTAAATTTAATTTTTCTATCTGCAAGTAGTCGGTCTATAGTTGTAAGCTCACCTTTGCCCCATCAATTACAAAATGTAACTTGCAGTTTTAAAACGTGCTTCAATTTTTGTCAACAGATAACCGCTTTAAGGCCACCATGCATGATCTAGGATTAATTTTTTGTGAAAACTATATATGAGAAAGTAGTGTGATTATTTTACTCCAAATTCACTTTTCAAAAAATTAAACAATACCTTTTAAAAAAAGGTTTAAGATGATTGATATGGATAAAGTTTAATTTTACTAAAAATGCTCCCCTTAGAGAAATAAATGCAACAACTTCCAAGTCTCTTTCTCCATTACATTCATTGTGTTTGGACTCAAGTTTATTTAAAATTCTTTATGTTTTGAAATAACTATGATTAAATTATTAAATCAAATCTTAATTATCTGGAAAGACATTTAGTATTAACATATTTTATTGGTTTCCATTTTTGATTAGTTATTGAAATCCTATTTTGTTTTAGACATTTATTAATGTAGAAGAAATGCTAAAATTTTATGAGACAGAAGAATTGATATTGTTCAGCTGTGGTGAAAGAACTGGAAAATGTGCCTTACAATCTACACCAGATAAAATACCTTCAGCAAATGAAAAAGAAAGGAAACAATTAAGACATATTCTTATACATATACCTCAATAGAATTATATGTTTTAAGATAATTTAATATTTGAAGGTGATTTTATAAAATTCATATGAATGGATTGATTATTACTAATCTCTTTGTTTTAATCTTAAAAAAATAGAAAGAAATGAACAAAACTTTTAATGAAGATTGGTTAAATAATTCAAATATACAAAACTAAAAATTTATATGTACATACCCATAATTATGTAAATAGTAATGTCTCTTTATTTATTTATTAAATAATAATCTGTGATATAAGGGCCATTAATAATTTGCATTAGACTTGCTGTAAAATTTGCCTTAATTAACTATTGAATGAGATATTTATTTAAAGATAAAAAAAATAAATACTTTATGAAAATGTATTGTAAGTTTGCTTTATTTATTTACATTGCTAAAAATCAAACTAAAGTAAAATATAGAGAGTAAAATAATGCAATTTAACTTATAAAACATTAAAGCAATTTATTAAATAAATATTCTATACTATGTTTAGTTGCTTCTATCTGTAAATTTTGGTAGAAATATAATATTTTTTTATCAGAAAATTTCCATCTCAGCCAGTGGCGAGATGATAGCAATAAATTTAAATTTAACTAAGCTATACAGGAAAGCGAAACGTTAGATTTAATATAATCTTAAGTATCCAAATAAAATTTTAATAAAAATGTAGATTAAGAATCTTATCTTGTGTTAATATTATGTAGAATCAGATAATTCTGAATTCACTTAAAAAGTTTTCACCATTTTTATTTATAAAAGCGGATGATGAAAATATCATGTATACATATATTATCTAAACGATTACTTGTTCAAATCCATAGTTCGATATATTTTTGTAAATGAACTGTCTGAACTTTCATTTGTTTTACCATTGAAAATGTTGCATTGAATATGGTTAGGAAAGTTGGTATTGGCGGTAGCCGCTAGATGGCAGTAAAATATAATAAATATTAATTAAGAAAAACATATGGGTTGTTTGAAATAGGAATTAAAGAAATCACCTGTTTAATAAATTGTTCGGTTTGTGTTTGTTGTTGTTAAGAGACAGTCGTGAATGAAAGTTGTAAAAGATTGTGTGCTTCTATTTTTATCAATTAAAATTTGGGTATCGTACAATTTTCATATATCATTAAAAATACTTATCAGTTGGAGTGTACGAAATAATATTGTGGTAAATGATCTTTCTATACTTGGAACCCAATTGTGATGCAAGATATTCCTCGTGGAAGATACGAGTATATATGTATGTGAGCATGATATTTTACTTTAATAGTCGGCGAAATTCTGTTTATCACTAAAATCTCATAAAACATTTTCATTGTTTGACTTTTTCGTGAAAAATCCGATTTGTTTTTTTTTTTGCAACTTATCATAGAAATTGGTAAAATCTTAAAGAATAAAAATATATATAGAAATTATTGAATTAATATACCAATAATACTGAACCAATATACGTATACTAGATTGTTACAAAAGCTTTTGTGCATGAAAACAATGCTGTCATTTAAAGTCAGTCAATAATAAATCCTGTTTGTTGGTTTTGTTTATTTACTTTAAGTAAATCCCTCATTCAGTTATATATTATCTAAACGACTTTACCTGCAACCAAAATCTCCAAAGGAAAATTTTATTGACCATCTTCTGTGACTCAGTCTACTTTCTCTTACTGATGTTAATACGATTATATATAAAATGGCAAGAAGATGGTGGTAGGGAATTATTTACCCCGGTATATATACTCTTAGGTTACACTGTGATCCAGAAGAGAGCGCCATTAACATTGAATCAACCCCAATGTAAAATTCAATGCTACAAATTCCGTAGAAATTCAAAAACGCATTCTGAAAAATCTCATTTCCGGTTAACCAATTGCTACTACTGTTCCACCAGAACCTGCAAGAAATAATTTTTTCGGGAAGACTGTTTCAAATAAAAACGATAGGTAATTTATGTATGTAAATAATATGGGAAATTAAGAAAAAATTGTTGGAGCCATTTTTGAGAAAATCGGGGAAATTGAAAAATCATTCATTAAAATCCTACTTCCTGGAGATGGATTTTATATCCATCCTAAACCTTCGTGGCAGATACGGTAGAATTACTAAAATGGAATACCAAGTTTGAGCATACAACGGATTTTTCTTTTTCTATATATTTTGTTAAAAAAAAAAAACTATGCTCAATGGCTGTAGTCATTATATATTTTATGCATAATTAATTATATATTTTATGATTTTACTGAATAAAATGATATTTATGATACTTTATGAACTTTATAACTGACCAGCTGGACCGATAGACTTTATGAAGTCTTCGGGAAAAAGTTATGCTTTGCGTTAGGTGGATTTTTAAAAATTGTTTTTGCATTTTGAGTTTCTTCCAGGTCCCCACAGTGTGTTGTGATCGGAACTTTTATAACTGAACAGCTGGAGAGAGTTCGTGTAGTCCAATGGTGGTGTGTAGCATAATAATCTTTTTAAAGAATGGCTGATGACTGATTGACTAAACCATAATTATTTGCATTATATAACGTGGAAATTATTATTTTTTCCAAAAATTGGCCTGTTCTTAATACTAAAATATTTTAATCTTTGCTCTATCTATCGGCTTGTTATTTAACTAAAAGATTGTAGTTAACAAAAACACGTATAGATGTCGTACCATTCTTAAATATTGGCTTTTGCAACCAATAAAAATTGTTGAACTTATTTGTCATGTTTCTTTGTTTTTTTGAAAGAACGTTTTTATTTTTTCATTTATTTGTGTTATTTAATAACGATATTCCCAATTGAAAACTTGTTTCTTTGTAATAACATAACTTAGATGAAAATGAAGTTGGATTTAGTCCTTGATGCTGCTGCACTAATTTGTACAGTGCAACTTCATTACCCATCTCTGTGGTTGTTTCTTAAAACTGAGTAACTGACAAATCATTGCAATCAGAGAAATAATGAAATTATGACTTACTTAAAATAAAAAAAATTATTTAAAAATAAAACGTTTATTTCAAAATATTTACAAGTTTTCTAATAACAAATATATTGAAGCTTTGGGGAAAATTTCAATCAGTAATATTATCACACAATTAGCCATCAAGTAGCATTAATCATTCCATCAAATAAATGAAAAGAAAAGTGCTTTGCTTACCTATGATGATGCTCAATAGTCATTTAGGAAAATTTTGCTGCTTAAAATATAAAGTTCGTTGGAACTTTCTATTTTAACATTTTATTACATATAAAATACATTAAATGTTTGTACAATTAAGTGCTTCAGTGCAAGTTAAATTTAATGTCTAATGCTTGACTTGCTAAAAATACCAAACAAACATTGCAATATGGGTGTAACGTCCGCTTGATAACAAACAACTAACGCAGTCTCACTCAGAAAACGTATGTTTTGCATGAGGATAGCCGCCGATATTTAAATATCATCAATTTTTTTTTTTTTTGGCCACGCCCACAGCAGTGGAAAGCAATCATTTCTGCTTGGAGCTACTTAATATAAAATAGATTCTTGAAAGGAACAGATTGTTGCAATTTCGTAAACTGAATATCCACTACATTTACAGATATGGCTCCATTGGTTCCAGTAGAAGTGCACAAAGAGAAATTTGCTGAGCTTGCCACACAAAACGGTGAAGATATCTGTTGTGTGGAAAGGCTGAAAATGGCTACATGTACTTTACGAGTACTGATGATTTTTATAGCTTTTATAAATTTCACAACTTTTTTTAGTTGCTTGTCTGACGCTCTGCTTATCACTGCTACCGCTTGCTCGAAAGTTTCATGCCAATTGTGTGCAAAAGTAAGTCAGCTTTCCTTAGCTGGGTAGATAATCAATTTTTTCGTTTCCTGAGATCCTGTGCAATGGCTAGGAATCCATAAGAAAACTATATTACAGCAAATGGTCATGAGGCATTGAAGTGCAACATTTGTGCCGTGTAAGGGGAAGGTGACATTCTCGCGTCCATCTAAAGACGCCCGGATATTGCTGGGAAACTATCAGGTTGTCTTATTTGCCTTTTCTCATGTTTCATTGTAATAGGATCCGAAGAGCAGAGTGAAATACAAAATTGACAATCTAGTTACTCGCTACTTAGGCCAGACAAGAGTGGGAGAGTGGGCTGTATATATACAGGCGAGCTAGCCCAACGTACTTCATTCTCACACCGTCACTCACATTAAAATATTACAATGTAAAATCCTTGCATTGTTTGTAATACGCACTCAATACAAACAATGCTCAATAAATCTAACTTAACGTTTTACAAATTAAATCATTTTTCAATTTGGTAAATAAGCTATGAAAGTGATTTTGTTTTTTCAAAAAAATATCAATTATTACTACAATTGTGCGTCTAGATAATGTTTCAACAGTTATAAACGAATCGTGAAAGAAGCGTTTTTGCTATGTTTTGTAGTTTTGTCTTGATCAAAATCATTTAATTAGACTTCCTAGACCAGCTTAGCGTCAAAATGTCTTGTTCGGTTAATGAATGAGCCGTCTACACATTCCCAAACAGTCCAGGATAAGTGACTGACGTTGTGAGAAGTTTAGTACATTATCAGGTTATCTTACTTTGTTCTCACTTTTATTAATTTCATTTGAGCAGAGTGTTTGCCGCCAATAGATAGCCATATCAGACAAAACCGTTAAAGATCATAAATGACATTATGTCTTTGGTATCCTTTTATTATGTTACTATGTTGTAAACATGAATATAATATCACATATGTTCTTGTAACCAGTTTTGCTTTTGTCCGATGATGGTTATATATCAGCCGCAAGCGCACTGTACAAATAAAACTAATGAATGTAATGGATCTGAGAAGGAAAGAGAAATTAGAGAGAGTGGGTTTAAGATGAAATAAACTAGAATATATGCTGAACACTGTATAATGAGAGATCACATACTAACTACAAGGACTTCACAAGTATATATAAGTTAGGTAGCGAGCGATATAGACTGAGTTATGAGAAACGTAGTAGAATGTTGCTGACACGTTGAGCGATGACTGTGACTCAATTGAATGATGTTGAGTGTGAGATTAAGGCCTTTTTATACAGACGGTTGGACTAGCCGCTACACTCTTTAACTTCTTCCAGTTCCTAGATGCGCTCCATAGTTTGCCTCCTCTACCAGCTTTAAGGAGACATGCAGTGAACTTGAGGTAGTAAGTGATTAGTTCACTTATTCGGTCACGCTCCATTACAATACTTATTTCGATTCATTACAATAGCTTTATAGTATTCACACCATTGAATGAGCTCAGCGGTTGTCAGAAGTCTAAGATTTCATACAGTGCTCGGTCAGGGCTGTTAGTTAGATGTTGCTGAGTCTTTCACGGACCTATCTCAGGCATCTGATTGGTTTGCCGCTTACAGGCATGACTTGACAACCGGGCATTGTGATTTAAGGAGACACCTCTACGTAATGGAGCTCATGCCAGATCCCTTTTGTAGAGTGTGTGAGACAGAGGAAGAAACACCCATCCATCTTGTGACAAATTACTTGGGTTGTGAGGAAATTAGGTTCAGAACTTTTAGTTATCCTTCTCACCATAAGGTCAATGCTCTCACCGACGTTTCCAATCACACCATCCACAACTACCTTAAAATTCCCTTCGTTTCTGCGATAGCCAAGTCCCGTTAACTAAAGTTCCATTCCTAACTATCCTCAAATCCACTTATTCTCAACCATAACCACAACTCTCCCCTCTAACCCATCACGACGACTGGAAGCGTCGATGGCCTCGCGATCATCTGCTTACATAATCGGCTGTCTTGTAGGACAGTTGCGAGACTCCATCCTTAATGGTTTATTATGACTGCCATCGCTGGATAGCAGTCGTTCATGTGGATCAGGTCATGTGTGCCGCAGCTTTTAGCTAACGCTTACACTATTCACACTTTATCTATTACACTTATTGCATGTAAAATTATGCAGTTGTAAAAATCAATAAAAATGTATTAAAAAAAAAAAAAAACTTTTGTTGGAACAGGATTTCTGTGGAAGAGCTTAGGCAATTTCCCTTTAAACTTATGGTCCGATTTGTTTGGACTGCGAATAATCATAGATGTGTGTTAGATAGATACGGGTCTGGATTTTTGTTCTAGACTGGGTTTGTTGTTGTTTTTCTTGGGCCATATATATATGGACCCAGTGGGGCTTTGGATAGCGTAGGGTTTGGTCTTTTACCACAAACGAATAATAACATAATGAATGCACATGCGATTCCGGAATTACATTAATTCAAATATTTTTGCCGCATAACTTACTTTTTGTCGTGATACTATATTATGTTTGCCGTTTAATTATTAAATTTGTCGTTCTATGAATCTTTTTTTTGTGTTTTTCTTTTTCTGTCGCTCCTCACTCCAAATTTTTCATTATCGACAAATACGTATTGTCAGTCCGACAAATGATACTTTTATTTTTATGCATGCCTCAAAGGGGAAAAATAACAGAAATTAAAAAGAATAGATTCACTATCACAAATATGGTGGGATCATTTTAGTACTTCTTCTTCAATTTATACTTCAGTGAAAATCTTTTTAATACAATGAGTAAATTTAATAAATAAAATAAATGAGAAAAATTTCTCTTTTTAATAAAATAAAGAAAAATAATCTAATTTAATAATTTATCTTACAAAAATGTTTTTGCATAACAAAAAAAAAAATATTTTGACATCAATATTGGAATGTTTACTTAAACATTGAATATTTTACATAATATAATATAAACAACTTATTTCTGAATGTTTTGTCAATAAAAAATTTAACAGAAATGTTTAATGAAAGAAATGATAATTGATAGAATGATATTTGAAAGAAATTGATAATTGATAAATATTAAAATAATGTCATAATTGATTAAGTACCAAAATCTGGTTTGATTCACAAAAATATAACATATCAAGTCTTTTTCAGTCATCAAAATTATCTTTTTGCTACGTTCCATTAATAATTATCTATTTTGATTGGTTTATTGCACATCAGACTCAATATTTTCTTAATCTTTACACAGTGGACTTACCCTAGCTGGTACTGCGCACTAAGTCTAGTTTTTCTTTAGTTACGCTACCTTTATAATTGTCAGAATTGCCAATTATAACTGAAGTGATATTAAAAGAAATATTAAGAAATATTAAGTTGAAGTTTCTACATGAAACTGATAACTTTACTCTGACGATAGATGAAAATCTCAGATGTTATCCAGCATTGCGGACCCCTCCACATATTAAAAAAAAAATAATCATCAGAGATATTTTCTGTGATAGCTTGCTTCTTTTTATGGTCATCGACAGGTTTCGGGCGTTTGCCCATCATCAGGATGCGTTTGTCAAACAGTGTGATAACATAGATTTCCACAGAGCAAAGTTAGTTTATATACTGACTGGTCTTTAAATGTTCTGCCTTGGTCTAACTAGGTTAAAAGGGGGAAGGGGATGGAAAAAACACATGTTTGGGTCTTTAAAGGGCACATTTTTTCTTAAAAATGAAAACATCCAACACGTGGGGGTCTATCTTGAGGGAGATTTACTTTATAATTAATTATCCATACTACCTTACTATTATATTTATTTATTTATTTATTTATAACAGCGCGAAATAACAGTGTGTCTACTGTGGGCTGCTGTGAAATAGTTACTGACAAGAAATGATAGAATACGAGTTGAATGATCGTAAGATAGTATAGATAAATAAATAAATAATGATGATGGACGAACGCCTGAAACCGGTCGATGATCACAAAAAGAAGCAGGCTATCACGGAAAATATCTCCGATACTTTCCAGCTCTGCGGAACCAACCACAACCAAAAGATAATCTGTTGTATCTATTAGATAGCTGATCGGCCAGGGGGTATCAAAGGAAAACACCAAAAATTTTTTTGAATGTTTTTATTAATAACCCGACGTTTCGGCAAACATTGTTTGCCTTCTTCAGGGGCTATCTATAAAGAAAAAATATACATAAAAATATAGTTAGCATTAACAGAACAAGAAAAATAAAGCAATAGAACAATAAAAATAAAAAGTAGTAATGGTAAACTAAATAAAACAAAATAGAAAGGTAAATACTGATACGTAGTATAGAAAAATTGTAGATAAGTTACAGACCTTAGAATGGGAAAATTTTGTATATCTTATCACAACATGTTCAATTATGATTGTGGTTATGAGTGTACTGCCAGTGAAAGGTTGAGAAGGAACACCGGGAGGGGGGGAAGTACCATTGGGAAATTGTTGGAGTGAAAGGACTAAGAAGCAGGACAATTATTAATAAACATGTATATTTATATATATGGAATTTTTAACTAATTAATTATTATATATGTAATTGGGTGGATGCAAATATGTCTACTTTATGGAGTGGAGGATGTTGTTGTACAGTGATGAGATGACTTCTTTGTCTTTTTTGTGGTTTATGGGATTGGGTTGTAGGTGGATATGTATTGATTCTGCAAGGAGGCGTTTTGTGTGATTAGGTTGTGTTGTTAAAATGGGATGGGTTTTGCAGGTCAAAGGAATGATTTTGGGATAATGCATGTTTGGAAAGGGCTGAGCTGCCTACTTTTTTGGAGGTGATGTCATATTTGTGTTGCTTTAGTAAACCACAAAAAAGACAAAGAAGTCATCTCATCACTCTACAACAACATCCTCCACTCCATAAAGTAGACATATTTGCATCCACCCAGCCCTTAGCGCCATCATCCTACATATTTTCCCTGCTAAATCCTCTTTTCCTCCTATATATTCATCAAACTATTCCCAATAATCCGATCCATATTCCAATAAGCTCAAAATCTTTATTTATTAAAAAATTTAATTAAAAATTACATATATATAAATATACATGTTTATTATATTTGTCCTGCTTCTTAGTCCTTTCACTCCAACAATTCCCAACGGTACTTCCCCCCCCCCACACCCGGTGTTTCTTCTCAACCTTTCACTGACAGTACACTCATAAGCACAGTCACAATTGAACATGTTGTGATAAGACATACAAAATTTTCCCATTATAAGGTCTGTAACTTTTCTACAATTTTTCTAAACTACGTATCAGTATTTAGCTTTGTATTTGGTTTTAGTTAGTTTACCGTTACTACATTTTATTTTTATTGTTCTATTGCCTTCTTTTTCTTGTTCTGTTAATGCTGGCTATATTTTTTCTTTATAGATAGCCCCTGAAGAAGGCAAACAATGTTTGCCGAAACGTCGGGTTATTAATAAAAAACATTCAAAAAAATTTTTGGTGTTTTCCTTTGATACCCCCTGGCCGATCGGCCATCTAACAGATACATCTGATCATTTCTAACGGCCAACAGTTGCTACAATTTGATACAAAAGATAATCTATTACATTTTTTGTTAACATGTAAACTTTTTTACACACCATAGAAATTTATATATATTAAAATATATATATAAATAACACATAAATAAATAACACAAGTGATATTGATTAATTTAAAGTGGCCAATCTTGTAGATATTACCTTACATGGTCATCTGAATAATTTGTATTTGTTTAACATTAATAGTTTTAAAATTAAGAAATAAATGGCCTTTTTCATGTTGTCATTGTTAATTTTATTTTAATTTCTTTGTATTTTATCAATCTTTTTGTAATGTTTTTGTAGAAATTCGCCTACAATAAGCTAATATAGCTTAAATTTAGGAAATAAATAAAATAAATACATATTTAATTTTTTGAGAAATACCGCATCATATTGTAAACATATATGGGTGAAACATCATTAGATCTATATTCCTACTAATTATCGTATAATTTTACACATAAATACATATAATTTAATTAATAAAATTATCTAATATAAATAGAAAAATATTTACAATTTGAATTAAACTATTTTATAGACAAGATTTTTTTTTTTTTTTTAGATAAATGTTTCAGAAAATATTGAAATAAAATTAGAAATGAATTACATAGAATAAATCTGAAATAACAAGAAGTCCATTTATTATATACATCAAATTTTTACTACTTGGTAAAACATTGAATTAGAAGATATTAAGATAGAATTATAGACTTTTAACTACTTCAAGTTACCATCTCATTAAGGTCAACAATGATATCAGAGTTAAAATAAATTCAGCGTAAATATTATACTTCGAGACAGAAGAAATTACAGGCTTTAGATAGCGCGAAGCCTTACACACACACACATACACACACACACACACACACACACACACACACACACATATCTGAGCTCCCTATAGAAAGTTAAGTGAATTAAAATTATTGTTTTAGCTATACCAACTCGGTTTAGTACGCCCAATTCTTTTCCATTTTCTCTTGTTGTGTTCTTGGAAGAAGTGTTGCATTCTTCAGAATTTTCTTGAGAATAGAATTTTCAATAGAAATACATGTTTCGGGGTCTTCTGAATTCGTAAAATTGGTTTTGTAAACTATGTTGTTTTTTTTTTTTTTTTTTTTTTTTAATTTAAGGCGCGTCAACATCTATGGTCATTGGTGCCCGGAGCCTTCTCAGTGCGCTGCCGGCCTCCGAACAGTGTTCTCTCATTACACTTAACAGTGTCCCTCACCGGTCAGTGAGCTGTAGAGGCTCCTAGGAAGAAAAAAAATCTTACTACCATCTCGTTCAGGCTGTGCTACCTAACTCGAATGCGGGTCCTCCGCGTGGGAGTCCAGTGTATGTTTTTAATTATTTATATTTCGACCTGCAATTCAGGGCTATAAGCACGACACTATTAGTTAGATCCATAAGCTGGTGAGGCGACTTTTTTTCTCTTTCCGTGAATAAGTTTTTGGTTGCAAAGTCAAAATGGAAAATAGCAGAAAGTTTAATGATGAAAATTTAGTTAGGTGGGCCGGAATCTGTTCTAGGGATAGCCGAAATGGTCGGCGAGGGCCGTCTCTGAGAGAATGGATTCAGAGGGAACACAGCCGTTACTGGAGGCTAAGTACCTGAGGCAAAAGCCAGCAAGGCACGTTTTTGGCAGGGTAAGCGATATGGTCATTCTACCATTTATCGTGAGATGCTTTTAAGGATTCCCATTACAGGTTTCCCTTCTGATAGGAATTTGAAGACTTTTGTCTTTGGTCATTCCTACAGGGTTAGGTTGCCTTCTAGGGAAGATTGGTTAACCCTGGGTCCGTCTGGTGTGATTCCTGAGAATTATCTCCGATGCTACACGGACGGTTCCAGGATGGATGGTAGGTCTGGGGCTGCCGTCTATTTTGAGACGGGAGATCATTTGGTAGCGCCTCTTGGTGAGTGGGCCACCGTTTTCCAGGCTGAGGTTTATGCAATTCTTTGCTGTATTTTGGATGAGAGGGTGCGTAACACTAATTTAAAAGGTGTTTGTATCTGCTCGGACAGCCAGGCTGCGTTGAAGGCGCTTAATTCATGTGTCTTCACTTCCAGATTGGTGTTGGAATGTTCTAAAAGACTGGAAGATCTTTCTTCATTAAAGGATGTGCTTCTGGTCTGGGTTCCAGGTCATATGGGAATCTTTGGGAATGAGGAGGTGGATAGGTTTGCCAAATTAGGTGCCTCTCTCCCTTTCATTGGTCCAGAGCCTGCTGTTGGTGTGTCTTCTGGCACATGTTTGTCGGGCTTTCAGACGTGGATGACCTCACAGCACTCATCCTTATGGATGAGTGCAGTGGGTTGTCGGCAGTCTAAAATGCTCATTGGGGGCCCGGACGGAGCTTTGAGTAGCGGGGTCCGATGTCTTTCACGGACCTCCCTCAGGCATCTGGTTGGATTCCTCACTGGGCATTGTGGTTTAAGGAGAAGATCTCTATATAATGGGACTCGTGCCTGACCCCTTTTGTAGAGTTTGTGAGACTGAGGAGGAAACACCCATGCATCTATGACAAATTGTTTGGGTTGTGAGGAGATTAGGTTTAGGACCTTCGGCCGGAGTAGGATATCGGTAGAGGATCTTAAGCTGTGTCCTTTTAAGGTTTTGGTCCGATTTGTTCGGTCTGTGGTGAAACTTAGATGGTTAAAACCTGGGCCTGGATTTTCATTCTAGTCCCAGTGGTTGTTATTCTTTAGGGGTAGCTATGTGGCCCCTGGGAGGCTTTGGATAGCGTAGGGTTTGCCCTCCCATTCTGCGAATAATAATAATAATAAGAGAATCTGAAGAAGAATCAGAGAAACTCTAGGTCTAAACGGGTATCAGATTTGTCTGTAGCGTCCTGTTAACAGGGCATGCTAAGTTCAAAAAACACATGCACAAGGTGGGGTTAATTAACTCGGAGTCCTTGTGCAGACTATGTCAGGAAGAGGAGGAGACAGCCTCGCATTTTGCGGTATGAGATCTTTGGCACGTTGAGAACGGAGGAGATTATAGTGCAAGAGAAACTAGTGGGGAAGGCCCTTGACCTCATGAAGAGGAGTGGTTCCTTTTTAGGGATAAGGAGGCAAAATAAGCCTCAATATGTTGGCTGAGGTGCCTGGTTAGAGACCCCCCCCCAAGGGTCAATCCAATCTAATTTAGTTAGGTACGTAGAGAGCATCCGGCAGTAAGGTTTTATGATCTTTTACGTTTCCGCGGTCATTTTCAAGAAAAACACTTTAGTTTCCGGGTTAAGATCGCATCAATGGTTTGCTAAAAACCAACGTTTGAAACACCTTACTGCATTACACCAATAAGGTCTTCATTGCTTTATTGGCTTTCAAGGTATAACGGACCCTGAAGATACTCATTGCAACATGAGCGAAATGTCAGTGTTTTAGCGAACCGTGATCTCAACCTGAAAACTCAAGTGATTTTCAGTAAGGTTTCAGTCAAAAATCTTAAATTGTCACTTGGTACAATTCAAAATTATCTTAGCATGCCTTGCATGCTCCATCTTTATAATATGTTCAAACCATCTTAGTTGGGTACGTCTGATTCGCTTCCCAAACCAGATTACTTCTAATAGTAGTGTTCCTTACTCGGTCCCTTCTCGTCTTACCTTCCACTCTGCGGAGGTATCGCATTTCCGCTGCTTGTTTGCGGTTTTTTGCAGCTTTTCGTAAGGGCCCAGGATTCACATCCACATGTGAGAGTTGGGAGGTATATTGCATTGAAAATCCTCAGTTCCGTTTGCTTGGATATCTCTCTTTGCTAATGAATTTTTGGTTTATGGCTTGGAACAATCTTCCAGATGCCGCAGACTTTGCATTTAACTCGTCACATTCTCTAACAATATCTCTAAATCAATTATTTTATTTATTTATGTTTTTTTTAAATAAATTTTTGTAGTAAGCACTTTGTAAGTAAATAAACTTTGAAATACAGGAACACAAATCCTTGATATTTCTACAGCATCCAAAGCGACCTGAATGAGATGGTGGCAACTATAACTTTCTATAACAGTAACAATACTAATTCATTAAACATTAATCAATTGTTAAAAAGTTTATTGTAGAAATAAATCCTTATATATTCAGTATTTTAAAAAAAGAGAAACAACAGAATTCCCAAAACATTACATTATAAAACATCCTAAATTAAATACGAGTTTTCATTATTTATTTACATTTATTAAATTTTTTTTTAAAAATTTATCACATAAAAGTGGTTACTTTAATTATCATTTTATCCTTTAATTTAATTATTATTTTTTTTAATGTTGAATAAAAATACCAAGAATATATACATAAATTTAATTCAATTTAAATGAAATATACTATATCACATCCATTATTTATAATAATAAAAATTGATCAACAACATTCATTCATCACATTCAAAATATATTAAGTAATTAGATTAAGCTCGTTAATGTATAGAATTTTAAGAATCCAATTATCTATTTATAAAAATTTTTAATTAATAATAAATCTTTTAAAATTTAGGAATATTACAATTTTTCTCTTCATTATCTCTTATTTATTGATTTAAATTTTTTTTTTTGTTTGTTTCTTGAAATAGGAAACTGAAATAATTAGTTTGTACGTTTTGCCAAACAAATCTGTGGTCAAAAGTTTATGAAATAAAGGGCAAAATGAGAAATGTTTAATATTTAATATTCATGGAAGTTAGTAATAGTAGTTGATGCAAGAGAAGATGGAATGGAAACAAGAGTTAGCGATATCATACCTTCCCCATCGTATGTATGTTTAGTATGAATGTATTTATTAGCGTGAACGGTTTTATAGCGTGAATGTATTTATTGGAGAGAATGTATTTACTAGCGAGAATGTATTTATTAGCGTGAATGTATTTATTAGCGAGAAGTATTTATTAGCATAAACGGTTTTATAGCGTGAATGTATTTATTGGAGAGAATGTATTTATTAATGAGAATGCTGGTATACAGGAACATAAGTTAAAAGTATTGCACTCCTCAGTTAACTCCTACAATAGCTTCCTCAAATAAAAGTTATACAATTCAATTATCTACAATATTAAATGAAAGAATCATACTTTTGGTCTTTGCTTGGGTTGTTAAGATAGGTTCTTCAGAAATTAAGGGATTGGCACAGCAATAGTTCGCACTTCCCCTCGTCGACCAGTTCGATAAAATAAGTGGGGAAGTGTGGGAAGAATCAATCTTCAATGGCTCCACCCTGTTCTGTCAGCCAAAGTGTCGTGTGTGGATGCCAATTAAGGTATTGGTGCTATCGCAGCTCGAGTGGCAAAAGAAGAAAAAGAAACTTAAAGGATGTGGGGCGCCAATGATGGCCATAAGTCGTTGATTCCCCTCCCACCAAAAAAAGTTAGCGATGAATGTAGCTTTGGAAATCAAATCCAATGATAAGGGATGTACACGGATCTGTTAAATATTTTTCAATAGGAAAACTGGTATAAATTACTGAAATAATATATTATAAGATATAGATTGTTTGTTATTCTTGGTTATATTTAAAATCACAGCTCTCACTCTGTAAAGTACTAGAACGAATTATTTTCTTTATTATATACGAGTATAATAAGTTTATTTACAAAATCAAAACTATAAAATTCAAGTACTAAAATTTAGGCATTAAATATGCATGAAAATAAAATCAACATCTAAAATCAACGTAAATATCCATATAACTTACCCAAGTGACTACAGAATAGTAAATAACCAACCACAAGCTACAACTTCTTACAAACATAGTCTAAAGTTTGTACTTTGAAAATGAGGCCAACGAAATAATGTTCTGGTATCGTAGCAACTTTCATATAATAAAACAACAATATTAATCTACTTGATATTTTGGAGAAAAAAAAATTGTTTTCTAACATTTCAAGGATTTTTAAAAACTTCAAATTAAATAAGGATATATATATCTTCTTTTTTTTTTTTATTAATTAATTAATTAATTATTATTTTGCCAGCCAAAAGGTCCAGTTTTTTTTTTTTCATTTTTTAATATTAAAAAGCCGCAGAAATAGTCACTAATTTGTTCTTAGTATTACTATTCTCTTTTGGTGCAAGACACCAAAATTTTCTAAATTAAAGTTTACCATTCTGTATGCGAACATATAGTAATAAACATATAGCGATGAACAGTTAACAGCTTGCATTAGGTCGATGTCTTTTTTTTAAATTTTATTTAGCGAATTAAAATTGGCTTATCGAGAATAAACAGACAAACAAAATAAATGAAAACAAATGAGTAAAAAAAAAAAAGAAAAAAGAAATATATTGTTTCAGTGTTATTTTTTCATTCTTAAAATATTGTAATTAATTCAACAGAAAAATGGGTTAAACAAAAAAATTTGTGGTCACATATAAATGTCGCATATTTCTTTTAGAAAATAAAAATGAAGTAATGAAATGAATGTATAAAATATAAATGTATTTAACTTGTAAACGATTATAATTAAAAGTACTTATCATATTCATTAGTTGTGGAGATTGGTCAAAGAGGGTTGAACTTCAATTACGTGTCGTGAAAATCAAATAGTCAGCAGGTTATATTAAACAGTATTAGATCAAAGTAGTGTTGCAATCATCAATTTCAATGTTATAATCATCTTAGTTTAAATACTAAATAAACAAATGATATATTCCAAGTAATATTATTATTAAATTATTAATTTCGACGGATTTAAAAATGTGGATTAGTAAATTATATTTCTGTTTTCTGTTGTTTACGCTATTCCTTTTTCTTCTACAACAGGAAATGAAATCTGCAAAACTCACTATTCATCTTTTTCTCTCACTTCTTATATTTTGACGATATACTGAGAAAGGAGAAGAGAATATATATGGAGGTTAGAGTGACCGAGCGAAAAGTGATGATGTTGGTGATAATGTAAATGATGTGAGTCGCTTGAAGAACGATATGGCAATTTAGAACTCTTGCTTATCCCTGCAATAGGCGCGGAGGTTCTGACAGATACCTAGGCATTACTTTTATTTCATTGAGAAGACGGTTTGTTTCATGAAATTTCCGCCCTTCTATCTTCCTAACCTATAATAACCTTCATTTCAAATCAAGAATTACCCGCGTAAAGTGAGCTGCAGTGAAGAAAACATAAATAATTATCTTACAGATAACCGCGCCTATTCTCCAAAAGAGTAACCAAAGAGTGACGAAATATTATTGTCGTCTGTGTAATACACCATTATGCCTACAACACTGTGGAATTATATGCAGTTTCGAATAAAAGTGAGGAAGAATGACATGTATGTTGTAAAAATCAATGTTTATTTTGTATGCTTTATCTTTCTTTGTTTATTTTCATAACTATTTTTTATTTTTTATTAAATTAAACAAAGTGAAGGAAATAAATCAATACTCCCTCAGTTCTATCCGTTACACTATATTTTTTAATTTATAAAAAAAGTATCTGTCAGATAACCGCTCCTATTGATTGAACTAAAATCACCGCGCTTACTGCAAGGTTATTCTATATATCGGGAGTTAATGGGTGGCTAGTTAAGTGGTGGAGATCACAGACTTGTATATAGCTGAGAGCGAATTGAGAGAGTTGATACAAACAATTCTTTCACGGCATTTGGTTCGATCTTTCTTATTGGGCATTGTGGTTTAAGAAGACATCTCTATCCAATGAGGCTTATGCCAGACCCTTTTGTAAAGTTTGCGAGACAGAGGATGAAACATCCATCCATCTTCTGATTTGTGTTATGAGGAAATTAATTCAGGATTTTTGGTCGGAACAAGATATCTGTGGAAGAGCTTAGGCTATTTCCCTTTAAGGTTATGGTACTATTAATTCGAACTGCGGTGAATCTTAGACTGTCCAAATAAAAACATATTTGAAGAGCATTCGGTGAATTTTTTCCGAATTGCTCGCAGGGACACTAAATGCATTTTTGAAGAAAACGCATTTTCAATAATCTGCTAAGTACGATCCCATTACTTACTTTTACAGAAGTAAGAGAAAATGAAAATATGTCAATCCAAAGTTATGAATTGCAATTGAAGAAAGTAATTTCAGATTTTCAAGTCAATTTAGTTCAATTATAATAAACGGTCAGATTGAGTTAGAAAATGGCGGACCAGCAAGTTGTCAGCCTGCACAACGTGCAATTATCTTCTGTCTTCTTTTCCAAGAAAAACGATCAAATTTTTTCTGCCTATTTTTCTTTTCTGTGTCCTTTATGAATGAAATAAATAAAGATTATGCCATACATGTTTCTATTATTTCATTTGTTTATATAACATTTTTTTTTAACTACATAATTTGATGATTTATAAAATACCCATAAAGTTTATTTTACCTGGAAATAATTAGGAATAAATAACTGACCAATCACAGTGAAGAAGTGAAACACAGGTGTATGGCCTGACCATTGAGAAACTTAGAATCGTGCACTGACCACGCCTACTTTTTATAATGCCCCGCCTTAACCTATCATTTTTTTCTTCAAATTTCTTGTCACTTTATGGCTTGTGTTTTGAGTTTTGAGGGATAGTGGTGGGGATTGGGTGGCGTTGCCAGGAAAAAAATTATGTGCCCAATTTCACCTATATAATATCAACTGTTCAACAAAATTTTAATGACTAAGGTTCATATTTACTTTTTTTATTTTATATGTGGAATTGTTCATGAATTTTTAACTATTTAGTGCTGTAGGGGTAGTGAACCCCCACCACTCATCCACACTAGCAAGTGAACCCCCACCACGCATCAGAGAGAAAGAGCCCCTCTCGAGAGAGAGGAGAGGAGAGGCCGGTTGGACATATATACGAGAGACAGAGTCAAAAAGAGATATTCTGTTCACAGTCTCACACTTGAATTGTACACATCGTTTAGCCACGTCAGTCAGTCTGTTCAGTTCTTGTAGTGTTAAGTATACAGTCCTTGGCAGTCACTCATATGCATATATATCAATTATAGATATCTTATACCGATATTAAGGTGTTATTTATCTATCAACATCCACAACCAACAACCAATGTAATGGTTGTAGGAGGAGATGTTGGTTGTGGATGTTGATAGATAAATAACACCTTAATATCGGTATAAGATATCTATAATTGATATATATGCATATGAGTGACTGCCAAGGACTGTATACTTAACACTACAAGAACTGAACAGACTGACTGACGTGGCTAAACGATGTGTACAATTCAAGTGTGAGACTGTGAACAGAATATCTCTTTTTGACTCTGTCTCTCGTATATATGTCCAACCGGCCTCTCCTCTACTCTCTCTCGAGAGGGGCTCTTTCTCTCTAATGCGTGGTGGAGGTTCACTTGCTAGTGTGGATGAGTGGTGGGGGTTCACTACCCCTACAGTGCCATCAAAAAAATTTTCATAATTTTGAACGAAAGGATTATTTCTGCCTAAACTTGCCGATTTCAATAATGAACGGCAAATGCCCGTTGTCTGCTCTCAAAATTTAATGAAATTTACAATGGGTGGAAAATTCCACGTAAGTTAAAGACAATTTTTTCCCTCTGAAGTTAAAGATAAGGTAAAAACAGTACCTTGTTCAAAAAATTTGCTGATATTTGATAATTAAACTACAAATTATCCCCAAAATACTTTATGAAGACTGCGCGTAGTCAAGTAGTGTAATGTGTAGATCTTGGGCAGAAATGATGAAAAAATAGTAATTATGATTTTGTAATTATAAGTAAAATATATTTGTTCAAATATATTTAATATTGATTTATTATTACTTAGTATAATTTCAAGATTGGGTTTTTACGAAGGTTGGGTGAAACAATGAGGGACAGTTAGAAAGGTAGAATACCTTTACTTACAATAAAAGGGAATTTCCCTCTTCTCACTTTCCCCGGGGGTTGAGGTAGAATATATAAGGTGGACCCTATTAGGGAAGGGTTCAGTTCAAAATTTATACCGTAAAAGGAGTGAAATCTATCATTAAAAAAGCCATGTTACAGTAGTGAGTGATGGAAGTGCCCCAAGAAACCCAACCTTCGTCAAGTCAGTAAATATGTAAAATATGTAAGTTTATATATTTCTCCTAAATGACAAGACACTTAATATGTTGTTATATCTCAATATTGTATTCATTGAGTTTTGACTTATATTGGTTATTTTAATTATATAATTTGAATCTATATACTTAGTTGTTTTTTCATCCTCCCCAACTTCTGTATAAACACAGACCTCACGAGATCCCTTTAGAGAAGATTTCAATTATCAATTGTAATAATTAATTATTAATTAACATATTTCATTAACCCCCCCCCCGCAATACCAATCATATTACAGTAAATAGCGCTCTTACTGGTGATATGAACTGTAAAGTTTCGATTCCCCTTAGGGCTCCAAGAGTATTGACCAACATCATAACTAAAACTGTTGAACTACAATTAGTCGCTTGGGTACAGAAATACGAAAATTGGGAACCGCAGCATGCTGACAACATTCCTCCTCCCAAACAAAGTTCGTCAACTATGACAAGCTGTTCGCCAAAAGTTTATTTTAATTTAATGTGGCCTAAATAAGCAATAATATTTAAACGTTCTGTACAGCCCAGTGACTAATAAGTAATTTTACACTTAACTATTCGCATCCGGTCTATATGACCCTTCTGTAATTTATTTTGAAAAAATATTTAACTTAGAAAAGGAATGTATCTAAGTTGCCATTTCATCTAATTTAATGTTTTGTTATATCCTTCTTCAGTTTGTGTGTTGCAATTTGAATTGAAAAAAAATAAAATTTATGCCAGCTTGGGATTTACACTAACGTTCAGTTGCCTTTAATTTGACAAATATACGGATGGGGAGTACAGTATACACTTTGGTTGTCCTAAACTAACTGAATAAGTTCTTAAGTAATAGTCACAACTAATAGATGCGATTGCAGCGCATCTATCAAAATCCAAAGTATTGGTTTTGCAATTCAGAGAACAACTTTCA
>JAAEAF010009680.1:0-31004 GCA_011037195.1 Triatoma infestans
ATCCTACCAAACTAACAAAATAAATACAAAGATAATTACATAGAACTTTAGCATTTGTAATAGGATCCAAAGAGAGGTTCCATAACAGAAAAAGTGAGCCAAAATGACAGGACCACTCTCTCGGACTAGAGTGGGAGAAACTATATAAATACAGCGACGGAAGATAGATATAGAAGAGAGTTCATACAACTGAGGACACTCGCCAGTCACACTGTGTCATTACCGTTTACCACTCTACCAGGCAGTCAGTGTCACTTCTTATATTATAAGTGTTAGCCATATTTTGTTTGTTCATTCAAACCAGACCATTTCTCTCCTTCATCAACCCCCATTATACATTCTATACATATTTTCAGCCTCAAATAAATAATATTGTTTCCACTTACCTGCTATGTACATTCTCCTTGGCCAGGTACTCAAAAAATTTCAATATTACTATACAATCTTTGCTGCACAAACTCATTCTTCTTCTACAAACTCGCAGTCTGCAGAAAAGACAATATAGCAGCTAAAAGGAAGTAGTTGATGCTTCCTAAACCAGATGTCACTAGCTTCTGAATTAACACATTTTACGAGGGTGGTACAAATTAGGAGCCGGTACAATATAGGCAACCCTCCCTTAGCTATCACTTTTTATTAAAAACATATTCCTGAGATAATTTTTTTGCTGAGTTCGGAGGATCAGTAGCATTAGGCTTACCTCTAAATTAACATTTCAATATAATGTACGTTCTAACACTTATATAATAAAAAAAAAAATAAAAGTAAAGTAAAGTTAGTTTTTTTTAGTTAAGTTTATTTATTGAATAAGCAAAATCTGTTAAATGTAATGGGAGTTCCAGGGGATAAAAATGAATAACTACATACTATTACTACCGCACTATAATTAATATATGTACACTTATGATTCTAAGGACTTGACTTGAGAGATTAAGAGACAGGGAGAGAAACTCAATGAGAGACTGAGAGATAGGCACGTACTGATGTGTAGACTGGATATTTGTTGTTGGCACGGTAGGATTGGTAGCATGGAAGATGTCTTCGCTCTTGAAGATGGTGATAGAATGGGACCTCCACTGTCCCTTTTTCCTTCAATTTAGACCCCTGTGGTAGGGGAAGTTGGACGGTGCTTCATCCCCAACCTTGGTTGGCTTCGTTTCCTTTGATACGACCTTGGCGTTCCTTGCGGATAGCAGGGAACTAACTCGACTTATGATATGCCATCACATAAAATAACAGTAATTGCTATTGCTCACTGTTGACACTGTTGGCTTGAGGATCTCGAGTGGAGAAGCTATCCAGCGATGACACTCCTGGTATTGTTAGGGTTAAAATAAAGTAATGCCTATTTTTTCAGGCAGGCTTAACATGTCCAACTACCAAATTAGGTGTCGCGGACGGGTGCAGAAGTAACTTTACTATTAACATTTTTCATACCAATATAAAATTTAGCAGTTATACGCAGGACTCAAATTGGGGACCTCCCACTTACTAGCTCATGCTCATAACCACTATGCCAACACCCGCCCCCAACACTTATATAATATTAAAATACACTGAAGCGTTGGCAGAATCCAAAATTTGAAGAAAAACAGTTAACAGAAAGTGTGACTTTACAATATTGGTTTATTAGTTGTTTTGAATTTTCTCGAAAACTAATATGACGATTTCCTTTAAGCTTAGAATCCTAACTGGCACAGATAGAAATTTTTCCAAAAAAAAATTGGTTTAGATAGTTTTGCGGAATTAGTGGCATTAAATTTCAAATGTTATATAGGGCTGGTCTAATGTTATTGGCGCTCTCTTCTGGACTACCTACCTGGGTAGATAGTTGCCTCCACTTTATATTTTTGTTAGAACAAAAAAATAAGTAAAATTTGAAGCTTAAAGATTTTTCATTTTATTCATTTTAATATTAAAGCTGTAAGAGAAAGTCATGGGAGTAATTCAGACCGGATTTTACTTCCTCTTACTCCTTATAAGAGAAAGTATTGCGAACGTGCCAAATTTTCGAAATAGTGGGTGAAGTTGTTTCCGTCCGTGATAGTTCTTACAAGCCAGAACCAATGTGAACCAAAGATCCAGAACAAAATTAGACATCCATCTAAACGAACAATTGCCAGCGCAGCCTAACTGGACCGCGTTACGCAGAACAGTATATAAATGGTGTCACGGCGCAGAGAGAGAGAACAAAATATATATATATATATGTGTGTGTGTGTGTGTGTGTGTGTGTTTTTGAACAGAATATCTCAAAAATGAAAAGTCGCTGAAAGCTTAAACTTGATATTTCATTTAGGTACTGCATCAGGCAATAAAATTTTGGGCAAAATCACTTAAAGGGGGGGAAGTGCTACTTTACTATTACTATGGTTTTATATTTATATGTTGTTTTTTTTTCTAGTTTTTCGTGATTTTCTCAATAACGGCAAAAACGATTTTCTTTAAATTTTGTGTACATCTACACATATAAATATCTCTTTCACATCTATTTGAAACATTTTCCTGGAAAAATAGATTTTTGGAGGTTATGGGGGAACAGTAATGTTACATTTCTCCCTAAAGTACCATCGTTCTGTAGTGGAAGAAAGAAATGAAAGTTTTGAAAAATAGTTTAGAATATTTTATAGTTTGAAACATAGAATTTTGTTAATATTTTAAAATTTATCTTAATGGAGTGAAAAGGGCCAGGTGCTATAATTTAAGATCATTGCTATAAAGAGACAAAGGCACAAGAATCCGTTAAATTAATACAATGCCCCCTGGCCAACTGTTTTGTAAGAGAAGGCATTCCTTCAGGACAGTCTGCATTTTGCTTTCAAAGCCAGAACATTTGCTTCAGGAATCGCTCTCTTAAACTCAGTGCCAATGATATGGATTTGCCTTTATTCTAGATAAACATCTGATTTATTAAGATATAGTTGTGAATATTGTAAACCATCTAAATTCACTTAGAGAATATATTTATTTCAAAAACAGTGGTGCTTTCTTGATTATTACTAATACTTCTCTCTTAAACATATATACTTACAAGCCCTTTTACAAAACCGCCCACGCCATAAGCTACCAGCGCATAAACACAATACATCGCACTAATAACCTTACAGTTCTAAGGAATCTGAGACGACAAAATTCAAATGTGTTTGTTGATTATTATCTCTGAACAATGTAATTATTTTGTACCTATTTCTGTTGGTAGATTACTTATCCCCCCTCCCGACACCTGTATATTTATGTCGGGATTTTTTTTTCCCATTTTTTTTTTTCACAACAGACTTTTTATTTTATCTAAAACAGTTTTATGAATAATAAAAATTGCTGTCTCTATAAAAATGTATCACCAAGAAGCAATGCAGTTCAATTTCTACAAAAATTTAATGCTCTACTAGGTTCATCCTTTATGTGAGAAGGATGTAATTCTGCTGTGTAGGTAGGTCACATTCTATACATTATTGCTCAGATGGAAAGTAATCACTCATGACAGGATGTCGATATATAGCTTGCTCACTGTTTTATCTAGTAATATTAAAAAAAAAAGTAAAAGAACAAGGCATTTCTAATGTTAATATATGAAGGGATAATTTCAATTTTAATTGATGTAATTTTATTAACAGAGAACAATTTATGTAGAAGATTGATTTAGTTAAGAATCAAACTAGGAAAGCAAGCTTGGTACCTTGTATAAATTTAGTTCACAGACTTTATGTAGAAATTCCAGGGACTCTATGGCTGCGAGCTCGACAACTTGGGTAAAACTCTCTCCCTCTATTTCTCTCTCTCTCTCACCTTCTATCTCATTCTCTCACCTCACTATTTCCCTTCCGATGCTACCTAAGTCATCCCATTTTACTCCGGCTGTATCATTATATGTGGTAATAGTTATTCCCAATAGGGCTGCTTATATTCCCGCCTTACAGTCTCATTTAGAAATAATCTTTACTGCTATCTAGGGCCCTTGCGTTTAATCTCTCTTTCATTTAATAAAATACATTAATTAAATTTGATTTTGTTCAAGTTTATATAGGCAATATTATACATACGGTTATCTAGTTAATGATAAGGCACCATTCTAAAAGTTGTTTGCATTGAAATTTATATTTAATTTGTTTTAATTAGAATATTTCCAATTAATTTGTTTGCAGTTTATACAACACGAGTTCTGCATATTTTTCAAAACAGCACCTTCAGAAAAATTTTTGATTTGAATCAATTTACACATGAATGATAAATGTTTAATTATATGATTTAATGAATGAAAAAGTAAAATTTTGAAAAAATAAAAAAAAAAAATCTTGTGAGAAACACTCAAACCACTTTCAGTTAATCTATACATATTATAAATAGCAAAGGACTGATTCTTCAACGCAGAGCTGAAACTACTGAAACTGGAACATGAAATTTGGACGGTAGGTTTCCTTTTGTTACATATAAATTCACTAAGAAAGAATTTTGCGTAATTCAACCCCTAGAATGAGAAAGGGGTGTCAAGAATGTTTGTGTGGTAAAACATATTTAAATTCGTAACTAGCCTAAAAAAAGCTAGAAAACGTTGTAACATGTAGAAAGCGTAGTATGAATTTCATGCGGATGAAGTCGCGGACAAGAGCTACTACAATTATAAAGTTGGAAAATATTCTTCTTCTTGAAATTTAAATAATATCCATAAATGAGATATGTACAATCACTGCTAAAACGATGGAAGTTTGGTCTCATACTAATTGAGGCTAAATATAGAGACCTATTAATTACATACCCTTATATAAAGATTTAATAATTAAATATATTGGCCTACACCTAAAGAAAATTAAAAATTGTAGATTTAAAAATTTGGCACGACCACACTCTTTCCTCAAAAAAAAAAAAATCTTGTTAATTTTAAATTATTGGAAGCATTTTCGAGAGAATTGCCAAAAACTGAAACGAAAAAAATGTGAAAAATTACTTCTGTTAATCGATTTTTGACCGGAACCCTGTTGTCGGATCTCCCTGGTAGTGTCTAGATGAGATGTGAAGTGTGGATATTTTAATAGATGTTGCCAACAATAGCAGTGCTCAATAGTTTCAATTCTAGCCGCCGGAAGCTCTATCATCATACCTCCTACCGCACTGCAATACACATTACCTCCACTGTTACATCCGCTGCAATGAATTGGAGAGCCAAGCCTCCAGGAAGCTGTTACTAGCTCCCACCGAGAGAAAATCGGATAAAAGATAGAAATGTGTGGGCTTTAAACAGTCGTTAGATCAACTTTAATGAGTTAACAAGTTTTAAAATTAACCTTAAAAGTTCACCAAGCTAGCGATACTATGAGAACAAGTAAGAGTTATAATTTGTTGCGGTGGTTGGTTCCGCAGAGCTGGAAAGCATCAGAGACTTTTTCTGTGTAGCCTGCTTCATTTTGTGGTCATCGCCTGGTTTCTATTGTTCTTCAAGCGACTCACATCGTTACCATTTTACATTTATAGATCACTCTACGCTCTCACTCTGTGTTACTCCGTTCTCTATAAAATCTTCTCTCCTTCCTAGGGAAAGTGTAAAATATAAATTAGGAGTATTGTGTCAGTTCCTTGTTCTCATTTCGGCTTTCATCAACCATCATCATACTGCATCAATATTCTACATTTTTCGTCTTAATATTGCTATTCACGAACTACTACTGCTAGACACAAGACACACATGCACACAAAACATCCGGACACTTGCGTGCTCACTATTATACAGAACAATTTGAACCATGCTGTTCACTTACTAAAAGTCAAGCCCGCAAGAGGAATCTGTTGCATGCAGTTACTTGGGGAGTAGCTATCCCACGGGTTACCACAGCTCAGTACTCCATGCACTTCATCAGAACAGTACACAATAGACTTAAAACAAAATACACTCTACACTTTACAGACAAGGCAAACACAGTACACAATTTAGGGTCTCCGTCCCTAGTTAATTGGCGAAAGCCAAGGGAGAAGGCAGGGATTAGCTCAGCGGTAGCGCGCTGGATAGCAACGCGGCGGTCCCGGGTTCGAATCCAGCATGCTGCCCTTGGATTTTTTTCTTACTAGGAGCCTCTACAACTCACTGTTCGGTGATACGCAGTGTTGTCCGTAGCTAGAGAGCGCTGCTAGGAGGCCGGCTATGCATTGAAGAAGGCCCCGGGGGACACAATAGATCTTTGAGGTCGCAGTGCGATAATTCCCTACAACAATCTCAATCTACTAAAAGTCAAACTCATACGTATATACACAAACATACAGCCATTTTCGTGCGCACATCTACAACTATTAAAAAACATTTATTTGAGCACAAGAAACTTCGAAACTATTATTCACTTACATTCTGAATATTCACGTACATTTTGACACATTCACAATACTATCTCTCACAGTAAGTAGGATTAGAAAATAAAAATCAATCCTGAGATTTCTGATTACGTGTAATATTATTAAAATAAATATAAATATGTATGTATGTATGTATGTATAAGTAAGTTAAAAGTAAGTCCAATCCAAAAAAACAGTATGTTCTCATTTATCAGCAATTTCCTGAATTACCATAAACATTAGTTTATTTGATCACTCTTCTCAGATTTCTGAACCAACGATTATAGATTTTTTTAATTATTATTATTATTATTATGACAGATAACAGATTATTCACTCCTTCAATATCCATTTACATGCATATTTAGTATAGCGATTCCTGTTTATAACTTATTAAAAATGAAAATTATCAAGGGTCAAATTTGTTAACATTTTCGAAATGTCATATTCATAATAATGAGTACGTAATATGCTTAAATATACAGTAGTAACGTGTGTAACGATATGGGACACATGATAAAATAATCATGGAATTTTAAGGTTTGCTTTTGCTGTTTGAAAACTAGGAATATAACGAAATTATATATACTCGTATTTTATAATTTAGCAATTGAAAGCTTGACATTGATTGATGTAATATTGATTTAATGACAATTTTTATTAAATGTGTAGTACATAATAAATTACAGATAAATGAATTAATATATAATATATATAAATATACAATAATTATAAAGTATAATTATTATACTTTATATTACATAACTAGTTGTTCTATTTAAAGGCCAAACTTGGAGTTATAGATTAGTAATTATCTCTTTATATAAAATTTTAATAAAAATTGGTGAAGTTAAAGTTCTGAGAAAATCTGCTTCACAGTTATTTTTGTCGTCTTTCATTTTCACTTTAAACGTCACTTTTGTTATAATACAATTTCATATGACCTAATTTTTATCGTTTTATATATATATATATATATATATATTTTTTTTTTTTTAGTTGACCTCTGTTGCTAAGGGAACTTTCCTAACTCATATATCTATATTTTTTTCTTTTTTAACTTATAAAGCACTTGTTAAGTAATCAGTTAATATATATATATTTTTAAAGTATATATATATATATATATTCACTTTTTACTTTCTCTTACTCCTTGGAAGAGGAAGTATTGTAATCGTGTCAAATTTTCAATAATGCGAGTTTTTCACCGGAAGTATCCGTCTTGGGTCCCCTTGCAGTCAAAAACAGAGGTTTTAGCAACATGGTGTGGTCCTGTGTGTATTTAAACAGCATAGCTCAAAAACGAAAAATCGTAGAAAGTTGAAATTTGATATTCCGTTTAGAGGTCACCATGGGATCTGACTACGTTATCTGTCAAATTCCTCAACCGGAAGTACCACTTTACTAGTTGGATTTTTTACTTTTTTGCGATTTTCTCAAAAATGGCTCCGACGATTTTCTTTAAACATAGTACATCAACCACACATACCAAGAGCTACAACTTTATTTGAAACATTTCTCCAGGAAAATGCATTCAAGGGCACTTTCGGGGGAGGGGTGGGGTTAGGTTTCATCTAAGTGCTATTCCTTTATTAGAACAATCCTGTCATATAAATAATGTTAATTAGAAATTGAAAATCTATTGATTTGAAATTCCGAGTTTGGACAAAGACGGATGACCGGAAGTGTTTTACGTTTACCATTTTATCTACTGTCATTTTTTTTACTTTTTCCGCGATTTTCTCAAAATGGGTAGAAAACGATTTTCTTGAAACTCGTATGTAACTAACATACAAAGATTTACTTACTTTTCGCTGAAAAATTCATTTAAGGGCACTTTTAGGGAAGGGGTGGGGTTATGTTTTTCTTTAAAATGCTATCATAGTTGATTATACAATTCTATCATCCAAACAAATTAATTAGAAATAAGTAGATGGCCAAAATTCCAAGTTTTAAGAAAATTAGTAAGCCGGAAGAGCGCTTTTACTGAACTGTTTTTTCAGTTTCGACGAATTTCGTTATATTTGGTACACAAATTATAACATTTGTCAATTATAATTTTGAGAACAGGCGTAAGAGAAAGTTGTGTGAGTGTTTCACATCAGATTTTTATTCTTTTAACGAATACGACTTTTACGACCAATTTAGAGTTATGGGGTTGACGTCTGGTGCTCACCAAGCGAACCAATCAAAAAAAATTCCATGTCCCCTCCAATCCGAGAAATCCTTCGCATAAATTAACCCAAGCCCCATATTACGTATCCAACTCACCAAGTGGTTGTACACCACGACCTAAAATCCCTTTCATCACAGAAATGGATATGTTCCCGTCCATGAAAAATTCCATTCTCTCCTCCTTCGCCACTAACCTCTCGGTCCTACAATTGACCTCTGCCCACATTCCAGGTAGTCCTCCCCGCCGTCTGAAACGCCTGTGGCCGCGAGACTTACTTTTTCATCATCAAACAGCCTACGTAAACAATAAGGGACATTATTATTGAATAATGTCCCTCATATGTGCGCATTCTTTATTTTCTTTAATCACTTTTGCTTATTGTATTATACACACTGTTGTAAATATCAATAAAAGTATTTAAACAAAATAAATGAATATACATTTATATAGCAGAATATTATTGGTAGAAGCACAACCCAAGCCTACATTTCACTTTATGCACTTCTATTAAAACACAGTTAATACACACACAACCATATATCGATATGTATGAATGTATGTATAGATGTATATGTTGTTTGCAGTTTTTTACTATTATTACCTTTTCATACTTACATACTCGTATTTGTTTTAATAACTCAATTAAGGTTTCTTTTCCACTTATTGCTATTAGATTTCCTTTATACTTTAATTAAAAACCATTTTTTTATCTATTTATTTTATGTGGAGCGTTTAATAAAATTTTATCTCTGATAGGAAAATAATATTATGCACTAATATGTTGTTTTTAGAATGTATTTTATTAATATAATGAACAATTGATTTCAGTAACATATCTGGCGGTATTAAATAGATAATACACCAATATATTCGAAAGGTTAATTTTGTTTTTCCTGATAAGTGATTATAAAACAAGAAAATTTCTTTAAACAATTGTCTGTGATATTAAATTTTGAAGTAATGGTATTTTTCTTTCTTTCTTTGTTTTATGTATTATTTATTCATGTTTTTTTTTTCTTTTTGTTTTGAAAGGCAACAACAAATTATTGTTGGAAATAGTCGGAGTGAAATATAGAAATAATATATAATTCATATTATTCATATACGCTTAGCTGTGGCTCAGTCTGATTTTAATTATTAGGGAAGTAAATAGAAAAGTATGATAGTCAACATAGATTCAGCAAGAAAACACATCATTCAATTTAATACCCTACATTGCGTTGCTGTGCACTGAAAGGAAAGAAAGAAAAAATGTTTTTAACTGAAAGTCTTTTTTTATTGTAAAGCTAGTGAATGGACTACATTTTTTGTTTGTCCGTTTTCTGCATAAACATAAAGATAAGATGGTTTACCGACTCTGGAGCATGCGACATATAATTGCCCGTATAAGAGAAGCATTCGTTTTCTTAATTCAAACCGCACACTTGCAAAGATTGTCCTTGCGCTTTATTGATAGTCACAGCGAACGCAAGTCGTATTGAAAATTGAAGTCATTTGAACTCGAACGCCATATCTGTCGCAATGAGTGGTAATCGTGGAAGTAGTACGTCTTCACCTTTATGAGGACCAAATTGTTGCTTCAATTAGATTATTCATCAATTTTTTTAACTACTAATCGTGTACCATTGCATAATTATGGCTGATTGATTTTTCGTAGTAATATAATTGGCACTCCAATTTTCAAAATAATGTGTGGCGGTAATCTGGGAACATCGAGTAAATTAAGAAATTTCGTTGGAAAATTCACTACTTCACTTTGGTCCATCAAGAAGTCAATGTATTTGTATGCCACTGTTTCGGGGCGTAATAGAGAATGTCACAGCGTACGCAGCTACCTGCTGGGCTGATAAGCTTGACATGCAGTCGTACAGCGGCACTCCTCTGTTGCGAATGCAAAGAGCCATATTGTGCTCTGTAAAAAGGGCCTATGCGACATCATCCACGGCCTCCTTACCGGTGGTCGCTTGATCTCCTTGTATAGATGACAGCCCTTACCCATAAGTATAAAAAAGGGGTAATGGTTGTCCTTGATGGTGAGGAACTGTCCAGTCAGACGCCTCCTGCTCTTGCAAAGAAAAAGATCCGAGAGTACGAGATTGGGAAGTGCCAAAGACGCTGGGATGAGGCAGAAACAGGGAGAATCGCAAATGAGTTGTTCCAAAATCTGCATCACGGACTGTCGATTCGATGGCTGGAGCTATCCCAAACCGCAACCAATATTTCACGGGCCATGAGGAGTTCAATTCTAAGCTCCATGAGCTGGATTTGAAAGATTCCCCGAATTGCGAATGAGTGAGCGGGACACAGTACATCACGAACACTTCCGGTGTCTCTCCTAGACGAGGCATGATTAAAGACTTTGTCGAGTTTGCTCGTGAAGTAGCGGTAACGCGCCGGACTAGACAGATATTAGAAGTCCGCCTCCACGTGGAAGGGATGGAAGCTTGCCTACTATGTAGGCAAGGCTAAGTGACTATAGGCACCGGTTTGGCGCTATGCGCTAGGTACGGTGGCCTGGAATGTGCTCTAATTTTGAATTTTGTATGCCACTGTTTCACCTGCGATTCTGTTTAGAATGATGTTGTTCATATCAAGTAAGCCGACATTTTTAGCAGCTAGAATGTCTCTTCCGCTTAACCATGTGTGATTTTGATCATTGTTTCGATGCTTTCTAATACCTTATCTACTAATTTTTCTTTTGAATCTACAATGTTGCAGAAATTAAATGGGAAGGTGATTTTTCCTGTTGCTGGATTTGTAGGTGCAGGACCGTTACCCAATTCGAGTAATTGTCTTGAAAATGTGACAGCTGTTCGATCGCTTTGAACTTCAACTCTCATATTCGTTGTTAAATGAATTTTTTTTACTGTGCTCCAAAGAGTTGAATATTTCAAGCAGGCATGCAATTCAAGCAGCTGATATTGAGCGAGGTATCACTGGAAGCGTTTGCCTGAAGTCACCGGCTAGTAAACACCAATGCTCCACCAAATGGAGCCTGATTATTCCGCAAGTCTTTCAATGTATGGTCTAATGCTTCCAATGACTTCTTAAGCCATCCCATACAATTATTTTGCACGCCCGAAGAACCTTTCCCATTCCTGATGTTTTAGAAATGTTACATGTTGGGTTTTCTGTGAAGTGCATGTTTAATCATGACTTGCAGTTTAAGTGCAGTTTAAGAGCTGAATGTGCTGGTCTACCTGCTTCCATCAATGTAGAAGCAATACCTGAAGAAGCAAGTGCTAACACAAATATGGCCGTTTGAACAGATTTTAGCAAGGAATTTCCCGTTTCCGTGGGAACTTCGGAATAGAGGTACTTATAAAGTAGTTAAGAAACAGGTTCAGAGAGTGAGAGACCATCGCAACGCCTCTGAGTCCGTCTATTTCTGCCAACCTCGCGAAACGCTCGGAGAAGTTCCCGTTTCCGTGGGAACTTTGGAGTAAAAAGTATATATAAACACTCTTATATAGTAATGCAACGTTGTGTAAAAATTTCAAGTCAATCCATCGACTACTTTTCGAGTTTTGCGGCCACAAACATACGGATGCTGAATTTTTATATATATAGATAGATTATAGGTATACTATACAAAATTCGGTTTTATTATGTTGTATAACATTCGGTTCTCATTTGTTTGCAAGGTTCAGTATACTTATTGTAAAGTTACAATTAAATTGGCTATTCCTTATACTTCTTTAAAAGATTCCAAATATGTGATCCGCATTTTTTAAATCTGCAATCAATATTATAAGAAATGTTGAAAGAAACTTTCTTATTTTAAAACAATCTTACATGCTTTTTTTAAGAATTTTAAAAGTCGATTTATTTTTTCATGAAAAAAAAACTCAATTGAAGTTTCCCGGAGATATTCGGTTTTGATATTAGAGAAATTCTTGCCTTTTGGTTGCTAGTATTAAACATTTTTTTACTTTCTCTTACTCCTAGTAATCGTGCAAAAATTTCGATATCGAGTTTTCTCCGGAAATGTCCGATTTGAGAGCCCCTGAGTCCAAAAAAGTAGGTTTTAGAAAATGGTGTTGTGTGTGTGCGCGTGTGTGTGTATGTGAACAGCATAGCTCAAAAACGAAAAATCGTAGGAAGTTCAAACTTGATATTCCGTTTAGTTATCACCATGGGATCCGGACAGTGGGTCATCTGTCAAATTCTTCAACCGGAAGTACCACTTTACAAGTTGGTTTTTTACTTTTTTGCGATTTTTTCAAAACTGGCTCCGACGATTATCTTGAACTTGCAATATCAACTTAATTACAATATTAACTCGCAATATAAAGAGCTACAACTTTTATTTGAAACATTTCTCAGGAAAAATTGATTTGAGGATAGTATTGGGGGAGAGTGGGGTTGGTTTTCCTCTAAAGTGCTATTATAGTTGATTATACAATTCTACCATCCAAACAAAATTAAGTAGAAATAAATAGATGGGTAAAATTCAGAGTTTCAAGAAAATTAGTAAAGGAAGTGCGCTTTTGCTGAACAGTTTTTCAGTTTTCGACGAAATTTGTTTCAGTTTTCATTAAATGTGGTACACTACTATAAAATTGTCAATTTTGAAAACTGGTAAGAGAAAGTTGTGTGAGTGTTTCACACCAAATTGTTTGTTTGCGTATATTAAATATAATTCAACTATGACAAAAGCATTTGAATGAATGGAGAATACTTTTAATCAATTTGAAGATTCTGTTCTCAATAGGGAAAAACTTCATGTGATTGTTCAAAATGGACTCTTTGTTTGTAAGAGGACTTACTTTATTTTCATCTATGATATTACCATCATTAGTTTGTGCTAGGTCTGGTTGGCATTGAATGGATTAAGATGGCCAACGCTCTGGCAAAATGGGTGCTGCATCCAGCTTCTAGAGCCTGAAGCTTTCTGCGGGTTCAGCGACCAGTTTCTCTTGGAAGAACTTAGGAAGGATGAGAAGGTGTGGAGGTCTCAACTCTGGATCCCCTTTCCCAGACTGAGGCAGACTAAGATCTGTCTGGAAAATTATAACCAACGCATCGGCATCGGCCTAGCAAACGCTGCGTAAGAGCAAACGCCGCGATCTTTCGTGTTTCCTCACACGGTATTGTCGACTCAGAGGACACCTGACGAGCTAGGTTTGGAAAGTGACAGCCCATGCAGATTCTATAGGGAGATGAAGGAAACTCCATTACTTCTCCCAACGGACTGAGAGGCTACCACCCAGATGGTGGAGGAAATATACCCTCCCTAGAGATTTTTAGGATTCCTTAGGGATCTTAACCTGATGGAGGTGTTTTAGAGGTGATGTTCGCCAGGGTTAGGTTTTAGGGTTAGTTTAGTTTAGTTTAGGGGTTAGGGCAAGCTTCGGCACCCAGATGCACAGCACAATAGATCATAACGTCGCAGTGCATTGGCCCGCCCCCAAATTCCATTATTTACTTCATACATTGTATAATACGTTTATTGTAGAACATAATTTGAGCACGAACAAATGGGCTATAAAGAAGCTTTTACAAATGGGCATTTGAGAAGCTTAAGTCAAATTGAAATCAATCATCAAGAGTTAAAAAATCAACCTTCAGGAATAAGAAATGAACAATGAAGAAGTTTAAATATCACACTCAAAAAGGAAACAACCAGTATAGGAATAAGCATTCGAGAGCTTACAAACTATCATCCGGGAATCTACAAGCACTCTCAAAGAGCTATTTGCTTCTGTCACAAGCACTTTACAGGTCAAAGAGTTCTTTACAAGCTAACCAATCAACTATTAGAACAGCCAGTAGTAACGGAGCCGTGTTACTCTACCACACCACTCATTGCTTGGCCACTCAATACTTTCTTTATACTATATTTCTCATACGATATTTCGTAAATGTAATTTATGAATTAAAGTAAAATCAGTACTGCACGTACATTCATTCATCACACTGCCATTACTGAAATATATTATAATTACCAGAGATTTTTTTCCGTGTTAGCCTGATTCATTTTGCCGTCATCTACTGGTTTCGAGCATTCACCCACCATCAGGATATTTTGATTAACAGTGACAACACAGACGTGCAAAGAGCAAAATCAATTTACACATTACTTAAATCTGCTACATGATTTTTTAATTAGCTTAAGTTTCGACCATAACTAAATGCTAAATTCAGACAGAACATTTTGAGAATACTCAGTCTGTTTATGGCGCAAACAAATTATAATTTCATTTAAAGAGATTTAGAACTTTCTTTTTTAGAAAAGGTAAAAACCTACTTCGTAAAATAAATCGGATTGAACTTTAAAACATTTTTCATTAGGATTTATAACATTTATCTCCGGAATCTAATAATCTCTTTAAATCCCTTATTTTAGAAGAATTATCATAAATTAAGATATAAAAAAAAACAAAAGGAGAAATCTCTTTTATTGCCTGCAGTAAAGGTAAATATGTTTTCCCTATTTAAATGAAATTGCTTTAAAAAGAAAACAAGCTATTATTCTGTTTCTACAAGCAATTTTCGTCTATTGTTTAACTTCCTTTAGAGAGTTAGAGAAAACTCAAAGTAAGAATGTTTTAATTGAAGTGAATGAAAAAAAGTGGGAGTTTTTCATTGAAGTGGGATTCATGCGCTGGATTTCCTCTTTAACTACCTGAAGGAGATCTCTTTGTCTGCTGCTCTACTATCAGCGGCCAGTCCTTTTGTCCTTAATGATTACTTACTTTGTACTATCTCTTACTTTTTTTTCATTTATCTGAATTGAAGGAAAAATGTTTTGTTTACTGATTAGCCTAATTTCTATAGATAATTATTGTTATTACATTTCTAATTACCTGATCAAAAAGTATTGAAAACTTAGACAAAAAAATAAATAAATAAAATTATCTTCTAGAAGTTTCTCCAGCTATGATTTCAAAAATTTCATCTTCATCATCACAATCATAATCCCCATTTGTACCGCCTAGGCAGTGTTGGGGGCTTGCTTATAGTGGGCAATCCATTTTGGCGATCCTGGGCGTGTTCATTTCTTCTTTTTCAATCTATGCCTCTTTTTCTCATGGCTTCCTTAGCTCCTTCCTTCCATTTTAGTCTGGGCCTCCCTCTCTCTCTCCTGCCGTCCACTTTGGCGTTGTAAATAAGTCTGGCAGTTCGACTAGGTTCCATGCGCAGTAGGTGTCCCAGCCATCTCAGCCTGTTTTGCTCAATCTTTTCAACGGCTGGCTTGATATCAAGATTTGCCCTAATTGCGACATTGCGAACTCTGTCTCTCCTAGTTTTGCCTTCCACTTTCCTTAGATAACGCATTTCGGAGGCTTGGATTTTCGACAGATGCTTGGTAGTCAGTGTCCGCGACTCACTAGAGTATGTCAGAATAGGGAGGAACGTCGATCTGTACACAGCCATTTTTGCACTCTTACTCACTTCTCGACGGTTCAAAAAGCCTCTTCTGACAGTCTCGAACATCCTGCTTGCCGCTTGCACTCTCTCAGTGATTTTTTCAAAAATTTGAAATTTATATTAATGTAAAATGATGACGAGGAAGAACAAGATATTTGCAAAGGCAAAGAGAGAAATAATTCCATCAAACGACCACCACAACAAATAATTAACAATTTTATTATGAGCGCGTTTTGAAAGTCAGATCCATTTTGAAATACAGTACTGTTAGATAAATATGATAATTATAATCAAACAATAACTTTTTGGAGTGTATGGGGGGAGGAGGATTTGCAGTTGGTGGATAAATATGGAAGTAATTTTTTTTTCTAATAACTCTAACTTCTTAGACATAACTAACTCTAATAACTTTCTAATAACTCTAAATTCGTTAGATAAAGCGTAATTAGACCCTTTCAAAACTTCACTTGCTTTCAGCACCTTAAGTTTGCGCCAAAAACAAAAAAGCAAATCTTATTAGAATTGGTTTTTTACCAACAACTTTTCTTAAACGGAAAGCGAAATCAATATCTCTCATCTCCAGTATTATTTCGAAATTAATTGATTATAAAATGCATAACAGTGATTAGTAACTCAATTTGCGTCATTTTGAGCTGTTCCTCGAAATTATAAATAATTATATTATTTTTTCTACGGATTGTTTCTACTATGTTCGCTCTTTCTTTGACATTTTCTATCACTTTTAGTATTTTTGCATTTTCTAGTTCTAGTTTATGAACTCATGCTTTAGTTTCTTCAAGTTCTTTTTTTAAATAAATTCTGCTTCTTTTTATTCTTCTTCTTCTTCTTCTGTTCTCGCTTTAATTAACTCAGCAATTTGTTCTAGTCACTGATGATGATTCCATAACTATTTTAAATTTGATAATTATTTTATAAATATAATTTCTCCAATAATAATAATAATTATTAAGAATTTATTTAATTATTAACTAACTTTTTTCCCTTTAATTTTTATGAGAAATAATATTTTAATTAAGTTTTATCGTATATATTGCGTTGGTAATAGTAACTGAGACAGTAGGGGTAATTTATTATTGATACTTGTTTTATATATTATATAAACAAAGATTCTTAGCAGTAGTAGTAAACATCTCAAGTCCCCGCTACATTGGTTGTGAAGGAATAATTTTTACCTGTTTGTTTAGATGAGAACAAACTGCAAAATTTCTTTCACCTTTTTCTAAGCAAAGTGGAATCAATTGTCGTGATTCCTGAGGTATGAAGTTATCTTGGAGAGGGATTTATTAGGCGCAAGTTATTTTAGAGAATTACTAACACTGAATTTATAAAAATAGAATATATTTTAACAATAATTTGAATGAGCCTAATGGTAACTACAATTAATATGATTTGATAAAGTAAATAAATAATTTTAAGAGTTAAATAACAAATAATTTAAAATGATTATAAAAAATAAACTAATATGCACAACTATCAAAATAATTATAAGTTAAACCTTGTATAGGGACGCGCTCGGAACTTACGCGTATAACTGCTGCTGTAAAATGATACTGATATAATAATGTGGCTACTCGTATAATGATGAATGATATAATGATCCCCTCTTCCAGTGGAGCGAAGTTTATATTAGTCTTACTCACACACTGTCAAGTGTGTAAGTAAGTTCTCACACTAAGACATCTCTAGTAGCGTGCGCCTTGTGCGACCTTGGTTAGGTAGGCGACCAGTGATTCAGGTCAGTGGCCAGATTTGGTCGCCCATCGGCGACTTTCAAAGACCAGGTGGCTTCTGTTCAATAGACAGGGCTTTATCGGTGCTTGTCTTTGATACCTTTGTATTGAAAAGGCAGCGGCCGGCTGTGGGGCCACTAGTTATAAATTATTCTTTCCTTTTGTTATATTTTGTGAAGGCTTTGACATTGCTGTGTCATTACACAATCACTGCACAAAAAATCACCAAATTTCACACTAATAATATACAGCAAAAAATATTACAAAATAAGAGTTACTGAAGAAAATTGATCAACTTTAATCAACTTTACTAATCATTTATTACGGCGCACGATGTGGTCTGTGTCAAACATTTGTACAAAACTCCATATATGTACACATATAAATACATATTACTTTTATTTGAAATATTTGACCGAGAAAATTTATGTTTTATGGTTTTCTGGGGGAAATTGAAGTTAACCTTTCCCCCTAAACTACCATTTAAGTACAACTTAGGCTTATTCAACTTACATAATATTAATAAACATTAGAAGCGTTGCTAGATTTTCAAATTTTATAAGAAATCGTTAAACTGTAAAGTACGAGTTTACCGAATAAATTTTTAAGCTTTTTGGATTTTTTTTTCGAAAACTACTGTAACGATTTTCTTTAAACTTGGAATATAAACTTTACCGGAATAAAAAAAAAACCTACCACTTTCCTATTTGGAACATTTTTTAAGTAGTTCTGTGGAACATATGGCGATATTTTTAAATATTGTATACAGCTGGTAAATTTATTGGCGCTACATTCTGGTCTACAATGTAATCTCTTGTACTCCTGCATGGATAGGTAATTGTCTTCTCATCATCTCTTAATTTATCACTAAAATTTGAGGCGTAAAGAAAATACGCCATATTTTTTTAATCCCTTATAAAATCCAGTACTTTCTGAACAAATAAAACGAACGTTAATTTTTAATAAAGATAAAAAAAAAACGCATTTTTACGATTCAATTGTCATCTTCATTTTTTTTTTGACGTCTAGATAATGAGATATTTTCAGTTCAAACATTGTTAACGTCAACTTTGGATTTAATAGTAAATTTATTATTAAACAGAAATTCTAATATTGTTTTTTAAATATGTAGTTTCACTTTAAAAATTCTATTTTTGTAAAATTTTAAATAATTATCATATTTTTTTTTTTATAATTCGGGTAATCCTTAATATATAAGTAGATTAATAATTAATGTTAAACAAAGATACCAAAAACCAAATTCAACGTTAATCTCTATTTTAAAACTACAGCTCTTTCTTTATGAAATGTAGCGTCAGGTTAAACTGTGGGATGTGTTAAACTGTCGGAATGGGCCTTGGCATTTAGTACAACCACAAACCGCTAGATGTCAGTGTAAAAAAATCCTTTTTGTATTTATTTTTACTTTCTCTTACTCCTATTTCCTTGTGTTAAAATGAAATAAAATAATAACGCGAGCTACACAAAATATTAACGTAGATCTTCTGGTATTACCCATAAGCCAGTTGTCCCTTTAGACTAATCGGATTAGTAGCATTTACTACCTTCACATTGTAATTTTACTTCCTCAAAACGCTTTTAAGAAGATTAAATTATGAGATGTCAAATTTTCAAAACTAAGTTTTCATCAAAAATTTGATGTTTCGAGGCCCCGTGAGTAAAACTGTTTTAAACGATTTGGTCTGTATTGTGAGTTTATGTGTGATTGTGTGACAATACAAAGATGGGATTAAAATGATTCATATTATTAAAATTTATTTTTCTAGTTTAAAGTTTAATATAGTAATTCAATAGGTAATTATAACATGTTCGATAATATTATATGTAAATACTATAACAATGTTGTCGCCATTATAGATACCATTACAGTTGATAAATGTGTGTTTATTAAAACTATAGTAACTAATTTAATTACCAATATCCATTAGTTATAAAGTGGCGCATTGTAGGAAGGTAATTGCAGGGGAATGTTAATTCTTAACAAAATGGTAAAAGACTTTAATTGTATACTGGTGATAATTTATGTGGATCGTGTGCTAACAGCTGCACGCAAACAATCCTTAGATTATACCGGCTATAGCTTAAATTTTCCTCTATAATTCTTATGCTAGCTAATTACTTTTTTAGACGTAACAGATTAACTTCCTTTCAACATTTTTTTATTTAATTTTTTTAGTTTATATTTTGTTTTAAATATATCCTATTATCATTTAATACCTCTAAACTCTGTTTTTTTTTTTTTTTAACTATGAAACAAAGGCATAACAATATAATTTGAGTTACGGAGCTTCTGTTAATACAATGGGAACATCCTTAAAGTTATTTTCTTCAAATATAATTATGTTAGCGTAAAATGATGATTGAATAATCAAATGATTTATTTTAACTATGGTGGGTTTGCACAAGCACGCAACCCAATTTTTCGAATTAAGCCTTTAATATTATGATTTAGGTCATTCGGTGATGACCTTACCGGTGAGGTACCTATGGATTTCTAGGTTTATTTAGTATTTCTGGAGCCACCCATGCGGCCTACACGTCAAAGTCACCGCAGATGTGTACCGTACGTCAGCAAAGGGTCGATGTTAAGGCTAGCTAGTGTAGCTGGACTGATTCCTCTATTTGTCCTGCTTTGTTTCCCCAGCACTTATTCAGAGGTACCTCATTTCATAAACTTCAATTTTCTAATTCATGCTTTGTGGTGAATGCCATAATTACCCATAACTAAAGTTGTGGATGTAGCTACTATACAGTCATATTTATCTTTTATATTGAGTACTTCACCCAATTAGGTTAGTTTCTTTATTATAAAGGGGAAAGGAATATCTAGTACTTTCCCTCTGTGTAAATGCACTATATGAATGAATCATTAGCATGAATGTATTTATTTGCAAAAATGTATTTATAAGCGTGAATGTATTTTATTGGTCTGAATTTATTTATTGGCGAGAAAGTATTTATTAGTATGAATGTTTTTCTTTGAGTAGTATGAAAGTATTTATTGGCGAGAATGTATTTATTAGCGTGAATGGTATTTTTAGTAGTCTGAAAGTATTTATTGGAGAGAGTGCTGGCATGAATGTTTAGAGTAGGTTTTCTTTTATCAGGGGTTGAAAGAAAATTTATAAAAGTATTTCAACCCCATAGCTTTAAGTTAAACTTAATTTGATCATTTTAAGATGTGCAGGAACATTAGTTTAAAGTAGTGCACATCCATGTTGTACAGTAAATAGCCTCTTCCACGATATTATTGTAATACAATTAATTATTAATTAAAGATATCAATGTAATTATTTTGTAAACAATACTCCTAATAAACACCTTTATTTATATATAGCTTAATGAATAAACAGTAATTTTTGTTACATTAGAGTCGACCTCAGTTATTAATAAAATTTATTAAAAGTTATTAATAAAATAAGGGATGGCACAAACAATAAACCCACACTCCTCTTCGTCGACTAGATCGATGATATAAAAGGGGATGTGTAAGTAGATCCTCGAATACCTGTGGCTCCACCCTGCCTTGCTGAGCAAGGTGTTGTGTGTGGAAGCCACACAGGTTAACCTGTGCGATCCCAGCTCGACTGGCCATAGAACGAGAAAGCTTAAACGAGTGGAGGCGCTGATGACCATGGCAGTCGATGTGCCGGAAAAAAAAACTAATCATCAGGATTCGGTAGTATAGCTTTTGAAGCTCCCACCGGCGTGGGAACCATATCTCCTTAATTTTTACAATGAAATATTAATTTAAGAGACGGTTCCTTTTAATTAGTCCAATATTAAGACAATATTATTTACTAATGACCCTAATATCTATCGGAGTATTGTATTAGTCAATACTACCATCAAAATTTTAACTTTCATTCCCTGTTTAAGACCAGAAAATTGGTGCGAAGTTAATAATTTAATTCCCGAGAAACAGCCGGGCTTTAGAAGAGGTAGGTTTATGTTTAGATAATATTTTTGTGCTTCGGTCCCTCATAACCAAACAAGTTTAAATGTAAAGAAGATATCTTTTTGCCGAGTTCATCGACTTTTGATACTGTACATCATGATTATTAAAGTTGAAACTGAACGATATGAATAAGTGGCAAATTATAAGAATTTTAAAACAAATTTATGACAGCGTCTTACCTAAATTTACATCTTAATCAGAAGTTATATGGCTGGAACATTAGAGTTGCCAAAGTTGTTATTTAGGGGGAATCTTTATCCCCATTATTATTCTCATTGTTTTTGGCCGATTTCGTTGTTTTTTCAGAAATAGAAATTACTACGGAATTACTAACAAAGATAAGGTAGATTAATTTAAATGATATTTTAGGCTTGATATTTGCAGTTGATGTAACTATATTTGGGCATTCAGCGTTTGATATTTAAAAAAAATTAAATGCATTATATGACTACTGTCAAATCAACAAACTTACAGATAAAGTAAATAAAACAAAAATAGTTATACTTCGAAGATTACCAAAATTCAAAACATAAAACGATTATATCATAACAACCAGAAAATTGAAATTGTTAACAGTTATTATTATCTAGGAGTACTTTTCTGTAGTTCGGGTAAATTTTTGAATACTATGTACTAACACTTTATAAATGAAGGGGAAAAAACAATTAATAGAATAAGAAATTATTCATCAGAGACATTTTCCTTGGTAGCCTGCTTCATGAGAGAGTGTGTAAACTGAATTTTCTCTGTGCAAGTCTGTATTGTCACACTGACTGAAAACGCATCTTGAAGATGGGCGAACTCTCGAAACCGGTCGATGACCACAAAAAGAAGCAGGCTACCACGGAAAATATCTCTGGTGCTTTCCAGCTTTGCGGAACCAACCACCACATTTATGTTAAATCATGCTATTTTCCAACAATGACATCAAAATTAATGTCTGATTGTTTATCAGCTATTAGAGTTTTCGCCAAAGTTTCGATAAGTTTATTATCTTTTTCAAAGCCTACAAAATATTGTTTCAGCAGGATCCATCCTGTTTTTTTTTTTACTTCTGGCCGAACCGCACGAATTTTAACAATACATTCATTCTACTTTTATGAATAAAAACAATTAACAGAAAATTTGGTTTTCAGCAAAAGATTCTGAGATTTTGGAATTTCCTCGAAATGTCTGGCAATATTTTTTTAAATCTTCAAATTTACACATAAAACCTATCACTTTTGAATTATTTTGATGGAATAACTGATTTTCGCAGGTTCCTGGGGGAACCTAGAACGTTTAGTCTTAACTTGAGGCCGTTACAAGTTTTGCTGAGAGCTGACAGAAGCACTGTTATAAATTCTAGATCTAATAGAATTCTAGAATAATAATGAGTATTTTAAGGCGGCTACACATCTTCAATCATCCGTTAGAGGCAAAACTGAATAATATATAAACCGGAGACGCACAATTTTAAAATAAAATTCAATACACAGAGACAATGCGGGTTTAGCATAAAACTTCATATTAATGTGTTGTAGTAGAGATCGTGCACTGCACATAATATGAGAAACATCTATAACCCTTTGAGGACCATGGGACATATTTGTCCCCATACTTTAAAAGTCAATTATATTGATTTTTGATGTCACAGATCCATGAAAATTATTAGAAATAAACCTTATTACATTGTTTTCAATAAATTAGCCCAGTAATGCCTTATTATTATATGAATAAACCAAATTTCTATCATTTTAAAAAGTTGTTCACTTGACTTGAAAACTGGATGTTAACAAAATACTTTTTTAGAAAGAATAGATTAATTTTTTCGTAACCATTCTTTTTTTTTATTTAAAATAAGAATCAGACAATACGTTCTAGTGATTTTTTCAGAAAATTTGCCAAAAAATGTAGGTGCAATAAGTGAATAAGTGTGATGGGACATTTACGTCCCTATGGACGGTAAGGGAGCAATTTCAGTTCTAGGCTCTAACTGCGAACGAACCTGCAAGGACATTTCTATTCGGTCTCAACCTGCCGGTTTAGACAATGAACACATTTTCTCGTAGTTTACTTTCAAATTTCTAATAGTGCAGTGTCCGTGTGCCATGTTTTAGTGAATAGTCACCTAAACATTCTGAGTACAAAAAAAAAAAATTGTCAATGGGGAATAAAATAATAATGATAATAATGGTGCAGTTGTGTTTTTATAAAATAAAAAAATGGCAGAGAAGAAGTATAGAATTTTTGAAATGGAGGATGAAGAAATTGTCCAATTATTATTCGCGGAGGAGAGTGGAGATGAAGATGATTTGCGTTTGGACGAAGAAGACCAAACATTTCTGGAGGAAGATGCTGAGAATGTGAGGGGAAAAGTTTTTATAGAAGATCCACCTCACGCTGAACTTACGGAAGATTCAAAAAATGTTAAGATACAGAATAAAATTTTAAATTTAGTACATGATAAAGCAGACGTCTCTGAAAAAATTTTGAAAAAGGCTTTGACTGGAATAAATATTATATTTCGAAACTAACTGCGAGCCCTTTCAATGGGTTCAGTATGATAAAATTTATTTCTGAGAATAATCCAGATCCTATTGAGGTACTTGAAAAAACTTGTGGATTTGACGAATTAAACTTATTGTGACACAAAGCAATTTATATATGGAACAAAAAGGAATCCCTTTGAGACTAATGAACTCGAAATGAAAGCTTTTCTTGGCATGAACTTCGTGATGGAATATCATGTGCTTCCCTCTATTCGAGATTATTGGTCAACTCTCCCTGATCTCCAATGCCATTTATAGCATCAGTCATGCCCAGGACTAGGTTTGAACAAATTAGGTCCGCAATCCATTTATGTGATAATAAAAAAAGCATTACCTCGAACAGCAAGCGAGTATGATCGGGCCTACAAAGTACGTCCTCTAATAGAACACCTAAACAAGTATTTCCAGCGCGCCCGGGAAATCTAGATATCAGTCAATAGATGAGCATATGATTAAATTCAAAGGTCACTCTGCCATGAAACAATATATTAAAAATAAGCCTATGAAATGGGGATTTAAACTATGGTGCCGCTGTGACTCGGAAACTGGCTATCTATACCAGTGTGATCTATATACTGGGAAGAAAAAACATAAAGAGAAAGGACTTGGAGATAAGTGTAGTACTACAGCTTAGTGACTCCCTCCAAGGACTAGAAGTGGAATTATTTTTTGATAATTTTTTTAATTCTCCTGTTCTTCAGCAAGGTACACTTGTGATACACAAATAAGCGTAATTGTTTTGCTGAGTATCATTTAAAGAAGTGAAAACCTAATAATTAGAATAACAACATTTGTCTATTTTTATGTATCTTTTAATAATAAAATGTGAGCATTTCAAATATTTTTTTGTTTGTTAACATTCCCTTATGGTCCATAGGGACAAATATGTCCCAGCTTATATTAGCTTAACAACTTAAGATATGATCGGAAAAATTATTTAGATTCCATATTTGTAATGTCCTGGATCATATATGTGCAAGTGAACTCTTATCATTGGCTGAAAACCTTATGGTCCTTAAAGGGTTAAAGTGTTCAAAAGTTATAATTTAGAGCGTTTTAGTTCAATTTAAATTTGGAAAAGTGTCACAGTGTTAAAAACTAAATCGTATACATTACTGTGCTGCACTACAAAAGCATAATTTACCTGTAATCAATTAATTAATTGGTTAAAACTGTATACAGTCAATATAATGTGTAATATAAAAGATAAAAAACTATGAACGTTATTGTAAATAGTCTTGTATATAGCGTACATACAGCCATACATCAGATTCTGCTCTGTTTCTCTTTACTCATTTTAATTCTCTTTAATTCTGATTTAGCTTTTTTATTACTTTTTCCTTCTCCTTTTTTCTTTCTCTTCTTTTTTGTTTTTTTTTACAAATAAATTTTCTAAAAATATAATTTTTATTCCTTCTTTTTCCTTCGTTCTCACTGTCTATTTCTTTTATTATTATTATTATTATTATTTTATTACTATTATTTCTACTACTGCAATTTTCTAATAATGCACAATGGCAAAAAGACAGAAAACCACAAATAACTCTCCGAAGGCAAAGAATCCGTCTACGAGCATAACTCCGCCTATGGCCACTACAAGCAGAGCCAGCTCAATTCAGAGCATTCCTTGAATGTTTCCATACTTTACAAGTCCAAATCCTTTTGCAACTCTGGCAACAAATGAAGAACCTCTTCAGAAAGCACCGACAAGACTCTGGTACTCCCTCCCCGGATTGCGGCAGGCCAAGATCTGCTTGGGAAATTATAAACAACGGAGGTCGGAGGCCTGCTTTGGATTGAGCAAGAACAAGCTCCAACTTAGAGGACACCTGATGAAGCTGGGTTTGGAAAGTGACAGCTCATGCAGATTCTGTGGGGAGCTGGAGGAAACTCCACTACATCTCCTAACAGACTGTGAGGCTGCCACTCAGAGAAGGTTCAGGAACCTAGGCAGCTACCAGGTGGAGGAGGAGGACATACCCTCTCTAGAGCCCGTCAGAATACTGGGGTCCCTTAGGGATCTCAGACTGATGGAGGTGCTGTAGAACGGATGTTCAATTGGACATCCGTTCGGGTGCTGTGGGCAGGCCTGCGGCACCCAGAGGGCATAGCACAATAGACCGGATTAAGGTCGCAGTGCGTTGGCCCCCCCCCGCTAAAAAAAAGCACCGACAAGAGCTGAACGTCCTCCAAAAATATTTATAAAAATTATTAAAAATTACAAAGCTTTTTGCCGGATTTGACCAATATCCTAGGTGAAAATTCCTTCATTAGTTGCAGCCGCATCAATGACCCTGTAGTAACCTCCACCACCCCAGATGTTAACCGACTGATGATTACTTACTTACAAAACAAAAATGCTCAATACCATACTTATCAGCATAAGGAGGAAAAATCTTAATGTGTCGTTATCAGATACCTCCATCAAACAGCTCCCGTGGAAGATATAAAAGAACAACTAACAAAACTGAGTTTTGATGTGAGGACGATAACTTGCGTCAAACATCCAGTACAAAAGAGGTGTTGCCACTTTTCTTTGTGGATTTAGAACCACCCAAAATAATGCAGAAATCTTTAACATTAAATATCTGCTAAATGCAGTGGTTAAAATAGAAGAGCCACATAAAAGAAACGTGCTGGTGCAGTGCACGAGATGCACACTTGTCCACTGAGTGCACACATTACCCACTCATTACTCTCCTAATAACCCTTGTCAACCAACTCCTTCCCCAACTAACGCGATAAGCAACCCAACTCAACATTCCTTGGTCATCCTCCTTTGGAACGCTAACGGTCTGAGCCCTCACAGAAATGAATTGGAACAACTGCTACATGATCAGCGTTTAGATATCGCTTTGATTACAGAGACCCACTTTGCGGACCGTTCACACTTTCATATTACAAATTACCGAACTTATAGGACAGATCATCCCGACAAAACCGCCCACAGTGGAACAGAAATCCTTATTCGTAATTCCTTGTCTCACCAAATCATCCCATCGTCTCCAACAAATTCTCTCAGGTCAACCTCTGTTCTATTAAATTCCTCTCCCTTCAATTTTACGCTGGCTTCTGTATACTGTCCTCCCAACAAAACAATTACCCAACAAGACCTTTCCTCATTCTTTCAATCACTTGGCCCCGAAGCATCAGCAGTGTGGCTGTCGTGCATCAAAACCTCGAGGAAACATCCTCCTCAAACTTCCCGACATATTGGAAATACCTAGGTATGTAATTGGGTGAAAAACTCACGTTTGGAACCCACATACTAGACTCAAACGACAAGGTTCGATACAGACTTCTTCTTAGACTACTAGACAAACGCTCCAAACTCTCATTAGACAACAAAGTATTAATATACAAAGCAATTTTACGACCAACTTGGACTTACGGTGTTGAAGTATGGGGCTTAACCAAGCGAACCAATTCAAAAAGAATCCAGTCTCTACAATCCAAAATTCCTCCGCAAAATCACCCAAGCTCCATATTACGTATCCAACCATGTCCTTACACAACGACCTAAAAATCCCTTTCATCACAGAAATGGATATGGAATATCTTCCCGTTACAGAAAATTCCGTAAGTCTCTCCTCCTTCATCCTAACCTTCTCGTCCTACAACTGACCTCTGCCCACATTCCAGATAGTCCTCCCCGCCGACTGAAACGCCTGTGGCCGCGAACTTACTTCCCAACATCAAAACTGCCTAAGTAAACAAAGGGACATGATTAGTGAATTTGTCCCATCAAGTTGCAGCATGTCTTATTTCGCCTTATTGTATATTCATAAAGTTGTGAATATCAATAAAAGTATATCAAAAAAAATATATAGATTATATGTAATTCTGTGAGAAGTTTTTTGTTAACCTGGTTTATTTAATTTACTTTTGCTATTATGGTATAGGTCTGTCTTTTGGCTAGAACAATTCGATTATTCCATACGTCTCGGCATCGGATGTGTGCCTTCTTCAGTGGTTTGTTGTTTACTATAAAAAGTACATAATTCGCCCAGAGTTAGATAATAAAAATAATATGCCTTATTTTATTATTTAACGCTCACCGAACTATTACTTTTTATAATAACTTTCAAACTACAAGCCATTGAAGTAGGCACACATCCGGTGCTGAAACGTATAGCAAAATGGAATTGTTCTAGCGATAAATGGATTGTTCTATACTATAATAACTTCATATAAACGTTTAATATTGAATAAAATATTTGCAATTATTACAAAGTAATAATAATGAGTAGAAAAAATTAATAATTCTGCTAAAAAAAATTAATTTCGGTAACTCAGAGTAGGTGTTTCAAACTACGGCTTGCAGGCCAGATCCAACTGGCCAACTGGCGGTGTGATTTTATTAGTCCCACAAAAGGATGTTCGCGAATGCGCCAATTGGCTAATTTACAATGAGATTTCGCTAAAAAAAAAGAAAATAATATTCAAATAAAATAAAATCCTGGAATATCGATATTTTTTGCTTTCATTACAATTTTGTTTTGGCTAATATTACAACCAAATAAAAACAATTACAAAAACTGATACATTACACTGAAAATTGTTATAACACAAAATCATATTAATTTTATCCTCACGTTGTTCCAGTGTTGAAGGAATACAATTTAATTCGCCATCAAGAAATGAAATATACTTCAACTTCTTCCGAATTTAAGGAAAAACAATGTTCAGAAAACTTTTATTCCAAATATCGTAGTTTACATTCCCAGCAGAACTTATGTACGAAGCAAAGTTATAAAATGAAGCCTTAATCTAGTAAGGTGAGCCGCAAACTTACTTATTTTGGTTAAAAGAGGAAACTTTTACTAATGGCGGATAACATTAAAAAGGATATGCTGGAAAAAGTAGATTAGTTATGCCCAGAAAAATGAACTTTTTTTAAAATGACAAGTCATGCAAAATTACTGTTACTCATCCTTGGGCAGATATGGTAAGCAAATATAGGATTGCAACAAGCAGTCGAGTAGGCGAAGCACGATATTCTCTCGCGCTATGTTAATCAATTGATATTTGTGGCATTCACAAATTCTTAGTATTTTTTCATCGGCATCGACGATGAAATCAATCAACAGAAAAGAAGTATCATTTCACAGCATTGCATGACTTTACACCAGGTGAAGTTATCTTTTTAAAAGAAATACAAAAAAACGCTTACAGAAAAAAACCTGCACTAGAATCGACAGTAATGCGTGACAATTGATGAAAGAAAAAACATGTGTAGTATAAAGAGGGTTTATTTGAACAAATCACAAAAGTTTGTGAGTTTGCAGGAATATCAGAAACCCATGTTTTTATACTGTTTAATCCATCAACAAGCACTTTGTGGAAAACGTATTGATTTGTGCTGTTAAAACCTGTTGTTTCTATGGTAAATTTCACCTATTGTATTTCATGCATTCAATCATCGCCAGTTAAGGTCTTTTCTGGAGTAGGAAATTGATCATGAATATGGTGACTTTAAATAATACCTATGAAATTCGATGCCATATCTGTAGAAAGATTCTTTTGTGCATCTTTCAGCTCACAAATGAAAGTGATGTATTTCTTAGCGAGAAAAAAATATTGTCACCTATTTTTTCAGATATCGTGTAACTTTCCTAAAATTGGCGTTTCTTTGTTTTGTATGTCTGTTGTAACACATGAACAATCTGAACTTAAATTGCAGGGTGAAAATATATTTACTTGCTCATATAAAGGCATTCAGAATTGCATTGATACTTCTCGAAGATCAGTTAATCATTTTCATTTGATTCATTTTCAGATGGTAATTTTGCTAATTTGCCATATTATGCAGAATTTAAGAAGAAAATAAAGATGAATTCCTTCCTCATTTGCAAATTCTGTTATTTCATATTATTAAAATTAGAATTTCAGAATTGATTTGCTGATATGGATGCCAATGCAAAAGAAATTCTGCTGCTTTAAATTCCATTTGAATGCGATGCTACAGATGTACTAAGTCAGTTGAAATGAAAATTATTTATCTACAGGCAAATGATCAAAATAAACATAAATTTTTGTTTTGTGACTGTCAAACAATTCATAGCTCTGTAATTTATAAAATTTCATGCTCTCAATAAAACCCTATTGTTATCTGATGGATGCCAGAAATATAGAAAAATATTTTATTTGTAGTAACAAGAAAAATGTAAACATTCCCTGGCGAAAAGGACTGACTATTCTGGTAGAAGACCACCATTGTCTTTTAGAGTCCATGAACCTTGTTCATGCATTGTCTACCCTTTCTTCTCAAAGGGGAAGATTTGAACGAACAATTAGAAGGCATTCTTTCAGGACAGTCTGATACAGACATTCTACCAGAACAGTTGCATCAGGAATCGCTCTCTTAACTCAGTGCCAATGACAGAGATTAACATTTATTCTAGATTAACAATTAATTTATTAAGCATATAATTGTGATATTATAAAGTAATTTAAATCTCTTTAAAGATAATATATTTAATCTCATCTACCAATGTTTTCTTAATTATTTCTTATTACTTCTTTTCTCTTTGAACATACACACAAGCTCTTTAATAAACCGCTCACGCCACAAGCTACTACAACGTCACAACACACCAATGACATTTCAGTTACTTATCCATCTTTTACTGTCTGACAAACCTAGTATTTTTATTGAGGACTATTGAAAAGTGCTGAAACATTCAATATGGCTCTTATGGCGAGAAGTTTGGAAAAGACTTGGAGGTTGATAAACATTTAGGTTAAAATTATTAAGGTTAAAAGCCTTTGCTAGTAGTCTCTATAAGTGCTTGAAAACAAGCATGTCTATTCTATTATGTCTGTTCAGTTTTTTTACTTTATTGTACTGCTGGCAAGGGGAAGTATTACGATCGTGT